>WBNH01003780.1:3634-68601 GCA_013401255.1 Urocolius indicus
CCTCTAAAGATCATCTAGTCCAACCCCCTGCTCAAGCAGGTCTGCCTAGATCAAGTCACTCAGGAACACATCCAGGCAAGTTTGGAAACCTCTAGAGAAGGTCACTCCACACCCTCCCTGGGCAGCCTGGGCCAGGGCTCCCTCACCTCAACGGGAAAGAAGTTTTATGTGTTCAGCTTTTGTATAATTTATGTTTTGTATATTACCCCTAGTCCTATGACTGGATACAACCAAAAAAAGTGTAGCCCCATCTTATTGACCTTTTAAATATTTATAAGTATTTATGATGTCCCTCTTCAGTTTCTCTTTCTCCAGACTAAACAGCCCCAGTTCTTGAAGCCTTTCCTCATAAGGAAGATGCTCCAGTCCCCTGATCATCTTGGTGGCCCTGCCCTGGACTCTCTCTAGCAGTTCTCTTTCCTTCTTGAGCTGGGGAACTCAGAACTGGACACAGGACTCCAGATGAGGCTTAACCAGGACAGACTAGAGACAGGGGAGCAGAACCTCCCTTTGTTACAGATACAGGATTATTTTAGTTAAAAACTAAACATCACAATAACTAGTTAAGCACTTGTTAATCACCTAGTAATAGTTCAATCAATTAGTTAAGCACTTGCAAATAACTTAATTACCTATGAATCACCTGTTGCCTTAGCTACAAGACCCTGGTATATGTTATTTGTTAGGTTACCTCAGCTGTTACTAAAACAAAGGGACTGATATATTTTCTTAACCAATCACTATGATTTTGGAAATTTTAGGAACCAATCAAGGTGAAGGGTAAAATTAAGAGATGGACATTTTATGCATGCTTTTGTTGGCAAATGTAGTTCTATTGTTTGAGGTGTATAAAAACACTGAAAATGGTAACTAACAAGATACAACTCACAGCTTTGGAAGAACTATCCCCTGTGTTTCCCAGCGCTGCATAATAAATAAGTGCCTGCTTATCTGCATTCCTGTGTAGAGAAGTTTTTTGAGATTGAGGATCTGTCAACACCTTGATCTGCTGTACACACTCTTCTTGATGCATCCCAGGATGCCACTGGCCTTCTGACAAGCCAGTCAAGAATACAAGTATGGTACTCCTAGCATCATCAATATTAAAAGCTAATGGAGAAGAATTAATCATTGGTTTGAACATGCTCTGAGTCTGAGCTCGTTTTGTGACCTCAAATTCCCACTACAGTGACAATCATGCTCAGAAAGAAAAAATTTAATCTTATGTACTTTATCAATTCTGTATCTGAAAATAGTCACTAAATGTTTACATATCTGTGAAGACTAGTGAATTAGAAACTACAAGACAAAAATATGCCTTGAAGGACTGGAAAAGATCTCGACTGGCTTGAGAGTTGGGCAGAGTGGAACCTCATGAGGTTCAACAAGGACAAGTGCAGAGTCTTGAATCTAGGGAGGAACAACCCCATGCACCAGGACAGACAGCTCTGTGGAGAGAGACCTGGGAGTCCTGGTTGAAAATAAACTAACCATGTGGCAGCAATGTGCCCTCATGGCCAAGAGGGCACATTAGGGGATGCATCAAGAAGAATGTGAGCAACAGGCTGAGGGAGTTTCTTCTCCCCCTCTACTAAGCCTTGGTGAGGCCTCATCTGGAGTCCTGTGTTAACTTCTGGGCTCCCCAGCTCAAGGACAGGGAACTTCTGCAGAGAGTCCAGCAGAGGGCCACCAAGATGATCAGGGGACTGGAGCTTCTTCCTTATGAGAAAAGGCGAGAGATAGGGAGCTGTTCAGCCTGGAGAAGACTGAGGGGGGACTTCAGCAATAGTTTTAAGTACTAAAAGGGTGTATGTCAAAAGGATGGCACATTTTTTGTAGTGTCCAGCAACAGGACAAGAAGTAATGGGAAGAAGTTGGAAAACAAAAAATTCCACTTAAACAGAAGGGAAAACGTGTTCACCGTAAGACTGAAGAAGCACTAGTACAGGCTGCTCAGTGAGTGTGGAGATTCTCCTGTGGAGGTTTTCAAAACCCATCTGGATGTGTTCCTGTGTGATCTGATCTAGGTGGAGCTCCGTTTGCAGGAGGTTGCACTAGATGACCTCTAGGATGTTCCCTCCAACCTCTATCATTCTGTCATTCTGTGATTCTATTATCACAGAAATCCACTACGGATTTTCTGAGAACTGTGATGAACCTGCTGTTCAGCTTGAACAATGTGACAGAGCTGCTGCAGTCATATGCACTGTGGGATTTGTGGATTTGTGCATACTGTATCATGGAGTCCATGCTGTACATCTGTAAGAACTGTACTGTAACAAAGTATAGCCCGTATTTGATTATACTAAGGGTTAGTCTATTGACTATCTACATAATTAAGGCAAGATTTTCAAGATGTAACACATTTCACTAGACCAAGAGACATTGCCGGAAGAAGTAGGCAAGCTTTTTGACAGATAGGTTGGACCTTTTTCTAGGATTATCAGCTGGTATAATTGAAGAAATATTTCCCCTCTCCATGCCATGCCTTCCTACATGTCTAGGCTACCAGAGCTACAGCGTGAAACACGAGAGGAGAAAAAAGTCTTAACAAGTCTAAGTAAAACCAGTGTAGCAGAGCTTAAATCTGCCTGCAATTTCAAGGCCCCAGAAAGCCTTTCTCTCACCAGAAATATTTGCTAAACAATATTTCTACAGAATTCTGAGCCCAGTAATCCTTTTCTGGTGAGATATTCTAAACATCATCCCTGTGGAATCTTATAGGAAAAAGGTGTTGAAGTCCAACAAATTTTGTGACATACGTACACTGAGACTGTAGACAAGGGGAGGTGCTATCCACATCCCCAAAAGCATTGCTGCATTTTGAGATGATTGGGCCTGTGTCACAGCCAGTTGAAAGCATAGATGTTTTACCTCATCACCTAAAGCAGAGAAAACAAATACAGGTTATGAAGAAATTATTTTCACATTCAATTTTTTCTCAACTCAAAAAATAAAGGAAGGTTATCCTTCTATTAGAGCACTATATTACAATTCACTCTTCTAGACATGCTGCTTAAAGCTTAAAACACACACACACACACACACACAAGAAGTCTCTTTTTCCCATTCGTGCACTGTCAGCAAGACATCTCAGGGTTTGCTCAAGTCCATTTCAATTCCCTCAAGAATGAAAATGTAGGAGTGGTAAGAAAAGTAAGAATAAAAAAAATGCTTGCCAAATAAAGAGAAGATTTGATCTACAGAGGGAGAAGTGAGTCAGCATAAAACTTAAACAGGCATTTTGCAAGTTAAAAAGTTCTTTAAATAATGAAGTGATGATCTACATAGCATGACTTCTATACAGTTCACTAATGTTAGTGCATGAACAAGATACAGGTTTAAGAGTCTACTATCAGGCTCTTCAAAATTAATTAAATTACACGAGAAGTTAAGACACTTGCAGGACTTGTGAACGGTGAAATTGTAACAAGATACTTAACATTCTCTCACTGACTTGGGCTAGTAATACAGAGATTGCGATTTGCCTGTGACCTAACTTCATAGCACTATTGAATAACTATCAGGTACTACTTCAGTCACATTATAAGGTTTCTGCTCTGCAACAGCTGCAAGAAGCCATGTAAGATCGGAAAGCAATCTATTGTCTTCAATATGTTTGCAGATGAAAAAATCTTCACCATAGAATCTGCGAAATACTTAAGGTTCATAAAACCAGTCAAGAATTCTCACACATGATTAACAGTGACATAGAGAATCCAAGAGAACTGAGCGTATAGTGTAATTTTCACAAAAACATTCATGATAACTGTTGCAGAAAAAGTGTCCTAAGAGTGCCACTTAATTTAACTGTTCTGTGTTATACTTTCTAGCATAGCACGAATACTGCTCATTAGCAAACACTAAGACATATTTCTGCATGTAATACGTAATCTATAGAAGAGTGTTCAACTTGACAAATGTGGGCTATGATGCTGTATGAAGTCAATAAAAACATAGTTACAAAACTGATGTACCGTTTCCTCTGGAATTCCCCTNCCAAGATGATCAGGGGACTGGAGCTTCTTCCTTATGAGAAAAGGCGAGAGATAGGGAGCTGTTCAGCCTGGAGAAGACTGAGGGGGGACTTCAGCAATAGTTTTAAGTACTAAAAGGGTGTATGTCAAAAGGATGGCACATTTTTTGTAGTGTCCAGCAACAGGACAAGAAGTAATGGGAAGAAGTTGGAAAACAAAAAATTCCACTTAAACAGAAGGGAAAACGTGTTCACCGTAAGACTGAAGAAGCACTAGTACAGGCTGCTCAGTGAGTGTGGAGATTCTCCTGTGGAGGTTTTCAAAACCCATCTGGATGTGTTCCTGTGTGATCTGATCTAGGTGGAGCTCCGTTTGCAGGAGGTTGCACTAGATGACCTCTAGGATGTTCCCTCCAACCTCTATCATTCTGTCATTCTGTGATTCTATTATCACAGAAATCCACTACGGATTTTCTGAGAACTGTGATGAACCTGCTGTTCAGCTTGAACAATGTGACAGAGCTGCTGCAGTCATATGCACTGTGGGATTTGTGGATTTGTGCATACTGTATCATGGAGTCCATGCTGTACATCTGTAAGAACTGTACTGTAACAAAGTATAGCCCGTATTTGATTATACTAAGGGTTAGTCTATTGACTATCTACATAATTAAGGCAAGATTTTCAAGATGTAACACATTTCACTAGACCAAGAGACATTGCCGGAAGAAGTAGGCAAGCTTTTTGACAGATAGGTTGGACCTTTTTCTAGGATTATCAGCTGGTATAATTGAAGAAATATTTCCCCTCTCCATGCCATGCCTTCCTACATGTCTAGGCTACCAGAGCTACAGCGTGAAACACGAGAGGAGAAAAAAGTCTTAACAAGTCTAAGTAAAACCAGTGTAGCAGAGCTTAAATCTGCCTGCAATTTCAAGGCCCCAGAAAGCCTTTCTCTCACCAGAAATATTTGCTAAACAATATTTCTACAGAATTCTGAGCCCAGTAATCCTTTTCTGGTGAGATATTCTAAACATCATCCCTGTGGAATCTTATAGGAAAAAGGTGTTGAAGTCCAACAAATTTTGTGACATACGTACACTGAGACTGTAGACAAGGGGAGGTGCTATCCACATCCCCAAAAGCATTGCTGCATTTTGAGATGATTGGGCCTGTGTCACAGCCAGTTGAAAGCATAGATGTTTTACCTCATCACCTAAAGCAGAGAAAACAAATACAGGTTATGAAGAAATTATTTTCACATTCAATTTTTTCTCAACTCAAAAAATAAAGGAAGGTTATCCTTCTATTAGAGCACTATATTACAATTCACTCTTCTAGACATGCTGCTTAAAGCTTAAAACACACACACACACACACACACAAGAAGTCTCTTTTTCCCATTCGTGCACTGTCAGCAAGACATCTCAGGGTTTGCTCAAGTCCATTTCAATTCCCTCAAGAATGAAAATGTAGGAGTGGTAAGAAAAGTAAGAATAAAAAAAATGCTTGCCAAATAAAGAGAAGATTTGATCTACAGAGGGAGAAGTGAGTCAGCATAAAACTTAAACAGGCATTTTGCAAGTTAAAAAGTTCTTTAAATAATGAAGTGATGATCTACATAGCATGACTTCTATACAGTTCACTAATGTTAGTGCATGAACAAGATACAGGTTTAAGAGTCTACTATCAGGCTCTTCAAAATTAATTAAATTACACGAGAAGTTAAGACACTTGCAGGACTTGTGAACGGTGAAATTGTAACAAGATACTTAACATTCTCTCACTGACTTGGGCTAGTAATACAGAGATTGCGATTTGCCTGTGACCTAACTTCATAGCACTATTGAATAACTATCAGGTACTACTTCAGTCACATTATAAGGTTTCTGCTCTGCAACAGCTGCAAGAAGCCATGTAAGATCGGAAAGCAATCTATTGTCTTCAATATGTTTGCAGATGAAAAAATCTTCACCATAGAATCTGCGAAATACTTAAGGTTCATAAAACCAGTCAAGAATTCTCACACATGATTAACAGTGACATAGAGAATCCAAGAGAACTGAGCGTATAGTGTAATTTTCACAAAAACATTCATGATAACTGTTGCAGAAAAAGTGTCCTAAGAGTGCCACTTAATTTAACTGTTCTGTGTTATACTTTCTAGCATAGCACGAATACTGCTCATTAGCAAACACTAAGACATATTTCTGCATGTAATACGTAATCTATAGAAGAGTGTTCAACTTGACAAATGTGGGCTATGATGCTGTATGAAGTCAATAAAAACATAGTTACAAAACTGATGTACCGTTTCCTCTGGAATTCCCCTGATTTACAAAAGTATGACTCCTAAATGAAAAATAGGAATAAAAAATCCCCCATACATTTAAGAAGTTTCAGCTGTTCATAAGGTTGCATCAGCATGTACTGCAGAGCTCAGTATAGGAAATCACTTTTAGAAAAGACTTCATAATCACTTGCAAGAATACCACATAGAACAGATTTTGTAGCTCAATTATAAGTAAAAACATTTAATATGCAGCCAAATCTTTCTGTATCTAGCAAGCAGTTGCTCCTCACAGGACAGTTCAGTGATTTCCAGTGATGTGCAAGCACTCCATAGGCGTAAACTAAACATCAGAAAGGACTAAGAACAATCTTCCATATTCTGGGCTCTACAGCACACCAACAGCATTTGCCCAACCCAGTTCTAAAAGAATCTGCAAGGCCAGTAAATCGTTACATAAATCAGGAGAAACAAAACTCAGTGGAATCAAACAAGGGAACACAGAACTTGGCATATGATTTTGTGGGGTTATTTTACAGAAACGATCATAGAATCACAGAATCATTTAGGTTGGAAAAGAACTTTAAGATCATCCAAGTCCAACAATTAACCTAGCACAATGAGTTTGAAACACACTTATATCTACCAAAACAGGCACTGACAGATATCCCAAGTACAAAAATATTATACAAGCTGTCCAACAAAATACTTCAAGACCAAAGCTACTCTTCAGCATGAAGGACAGTTCTCCTAGAAGCGCTGAAGATCAGGATCATGACGGAAAAGGGGACATGCTTGTCTTTGTCATACATTGTAATTTAGTAGAAAATGTACTTCAGCCTACTGCAGCTAGATGAACTAAGAGCAGTTGAAACTAGTGATAAAGCTGCCTGTAACCTCTGATAGAGCTGGACCAGCATTTAGTGGGCACGGAAAATAAGACACAATTATTTCAGATTCACAATGGGCTTTCCTTACTGTAAATAAAAATTAAAATTAAAAATTCAGTCTAATTTCATCACTGTTTTAGTGAAGTTCCAATACTTATCCACTCCTCTCAGCTCCGATCTTCTCTAGTCTTTTCAGGAGTGAAACCAAACTGTGTCCACATTGTTGACGACATATATACAATGACAAATATATGCCTGCAAACATTAAAAAGCTGGCTTCGAAAGCAAAGTAAACACTTCAATCTCTGCAGTAACTTCAAGCCCTTGAGTAGGCTCTAATGTTTGTGAAAGCAGTGTTAGTAAGGAAGTCTTGTGACAGAGACAAAAAATTTTAATAGAAAACTACTACTCTTACCAAAGTTTAGCCTCATCAAAGGAGAAAGAATTGATGCCCAGTTTACAGGTGGATACTGGTAGCTTTCTCCAACCAATGCAATGGGTGCCAGTGACACTTTCACCATCTCGGCTGAAAGAGATTCAGGGCCTGGAACAGAAGATTAAGAGTCTGAATGTATACACATGCTTTTCACTAAACAGCTCAGGAAAAAAAAACAGTGAACACTGCACTGCAGACCAGTCTGTAATGACAAACTGAAAAAACTTACTGTTATTTCTTTTTGCATGTGAAAATTACATCTTTTGTTTGTAATCAGCAATGTATTTTTAACATTTCTGTCCTATCAAAAAAAGGCTTTTTATTACTGATAAATAGAAACTCCTGTTCCTTGTCCTTGAAACAATTTATGAGTTAATTACAGATACTCCTCATCTAGCAGGGCACCATTTTTTGCTTCTCCTTTCCCATCCCATAGAGGTAGGCCACAAAAATTATGAGATAGGTACTAACATTTGCTACACATTGTGGTACTTAAATACAGGGAGTTAACTCAGTGAATGTCCTAGTGGAGGTAAGGCACAGGCAATATTTACCTCCATTGAAAGCAAAGTCTATCCTGGAGGACAGCAGTGGGCTGACTTAGCTCCACACAGGAATAATCACTGCTTTACCTCCCTTAAAACTACACTCAAAGACATCTCCCTCTTACTAGCATTCCTCATGTAAAAGCATACTTTCTTCAGGTTCCTTTGCAGCAATCCATTTGAATACCATTCTGTTGTAGAGATTCTTAATCTAGGATCACTGAAATAACAGACAGCATGAAGTCTGCCTGAGGAAGGAATGCCTGAGGATACATGAGTTCATTCACACTGAGAAGACAGATCCTCCCACACATACAGAGGGAAGAGGAAAGGGTTTAAAAATTCAGTGGAGAAAAGTATAGCCCCAACTACACAAATCTACCTTATCTTTTTGAATTTTATAACATTTCCTTGTTTAGAGATTAAACATCCCACATTACTGAAGTTGAAATTAGGATACAGAAAAGTTCTCTTAGCAAATAAAAGCAAGTTATTAGGGTCACCTTACATAGTCATAACGAGTTTTGCAGAGTTATACTGTAGATTGACCCCTTCTTACCTTTCTTTCCACTTTCAATGGCAAAGTCAATGGCTGCCCTGATAAAGCTGTTTTCAGGCAAGTAGCTAAAATCTGGAGGAACTGTTAAGACAAAAAGACTGTATAGTAAAACATGTGAGCAAAAATTACAGCCTTTATCTCTCACGTAAATTCAAAGGTCAAACTGAGCCATGCTTGAGCTAGCTAACTCTGTAGATCACTTAAAGCACTTAGACCACAAGACTATTGATACATGCATTAGCTTGTTCACCCCCAAGCTAAACATTTGTGTTGGTGAGAGGTGACAGACCTGAAAACAAAAATTCATTGTTCAGCAGAAAAGCAAGGATAAGGACTTCCTAAAAAATGTATCAGAGAGTCAGGCTTTAAAGGGGAGAGTTTCAAAAGCTTACTAAGTTTAATCCCGTACGTATCTAATCTCAGGCATGTGTGCCAAGATTGTACAGAAGTAGAAACTCAGAATTTTCTTCCTATGATGAAGTTTATCTACATATCATTGTTTCCCAACTTGGTTCACACTGAAGTGAACAGCTTCCACTTCATTAGTTCCCTCCTATTACTAGTATTTCAGCAACAGTTTAATATTGCCTTTATTTCACCAATGGATATTGAAATACTAGACAGTAAAGATGTATGATTCCTGTACTACCTGCTACACTGAAAGGGCACAGAACACTAGTTTTTTACTTCAGCTGTCCAGAGAAGCTATCTTCCAGAAAAACAGTTTTGAAAAGTCAGTTTGCACTCATTATGGAACAGTTTTTAAGTGTCAGCTTTTTTATACAGTGAGAAGTACTAAAACAAAGAGTAGATTAATCAGGGCACAGAGTGGATAGTGTGGATGTCAAACATATATGCCAAATGCAGTGTAAAACTTTAAAATTTATTCTGTAAAAGAAGAAACACATGAGCAACATACAAGTTTGATCAGAACAGTTTAGAACCCTACTTAGACACTAAAAGTAAAGGCAGATGGGGGTGGGGTGGGGAAATTCTAGTCAGTACACTGATTTCTGCTTCAAGTTCCAACTTTAAGGTCTGGAACACTGGACCACGAGAGGTCTCTGATTCAAAGGCTGTCGTGCAAGTTAATACGGTTGTCTTGTCCAATGTGCCCATTGCTGCCTTTTCAGCTAAGTGCTACTTCTATATATTCTTTAAGCAGCAATAAACCAGCATCATACCTGATGCCCTGCTCTGGCTAGAAGACACACAGGACATATGTAGGCGTCCCAGAAGTCCTGCTGCATTTGTCTGAAGGCCAATCTGCCCTGAAAAACTGATTATCTGTGAAGATAATAAACTGCTAGTTAGACAAACTTCTCAGTGTTGCCTCATTCAAAACAGACACAGACATTAGGAGGTTTCCTTTAACAGATTTTGCCTGTTTGTGCAAGGTACCTCAATTCCCTAGTACATTATCTAAAGCAGGAAATAGAGGCTACTGTCTTACCTGTGTAAGGGTTCTGATGACTTCATTCAGCTTACTTTGAAACTGGGATGATTGAATGCCCTCAGATTTCAGCTTCCAGAGGAAAAGAAAAAATAATTATGTGAATTTTATAAGGGAAAAAAGAAACAACAAAACAGAGAATGGGTGCTGAAGAGACAGATTACATTTGCACACATGCATTTTTGTGGAGGAGTGGAGGAAGAAAGCCTATATGGCTGTAAACTTTTTCCCAATGGCATTACACATGGACCATATGATGGTACCATGGAACAATCCCCATTTGTAACGCTAACTCTACAATGCTCAGTTTGTACTCAACATGACATTGAACAAATGGATGACCTGGTACATGACCACTGCTATAAGAATGCAGAGGCTGTCATTCCATTTTGCCTTCCAACAAAACTTTTAGAAGACATAAAGGTACTATTTGCTTGCATGTTCTCACCTGTATCATGCCTCCTTCAGAGCCCACCAGTGCAACAAGCCCACTGACAGCAGCCAGACGTTGCATTGTTGGAGAACCCTGGGAGAGTAATTCAGGATCAGTCAGTGAAGCAAAGCCTAAACTCTGATTTACAACCTGCTGATTCTTTTCCACTAAAGTCTAGCTTGTTCATGGCCTCCTCAGCCTCAGCTGCTTCTATGATTCCACCACGCAGTGCTTGCCAAGCCACTGTCCATCATTTATGAGCGGTCCAGGCTGACTGGGGAGCTCCCATCTGATTGGAAGTCAGCCAACGTAACACCCATATTTTGGGTTTTTTCTTCCAGTTATCAATCAAACACCATATTTAGATAGTCCTAACTTTTCCTAGCATCCATCTGGCAGAAGCAAGGGAAATTATGTCCCTACTGTTCCTCTAAAATCACCCCCTTCACAAAAAAAAAAAATATCAGAACACGAATTCAAACTCCTTTACCTCTGCAAGCACAATTTTTATCCAAGCTGGTATTAGTCTGTTACTCAGGTCTTCAGCTTTCCCGTGACCACCAGTAGACAATCCATGTACTATTGTACCTAGGGCTAAAGCAAAACCGTGGGTCTGTAAAGTGAAAAGGATACATTAAAAACTGGATCTTCCAAAGGATTCGGTAGAATTTAAATATTAACTCTTGAAACAATATTTAAATATTTATGATTTTCCAATAATTAGAAAGAATGTCTTTGTCTAAAATATCTAATATGCAAAATACCCATATTTTCTCTTATCAAGTGACATAGGGCCTGTGGCACATAGATTGCTCTGGAGTCTTTATTTAAAGCACTCTTTCTGGTATGAAGATACAAAGCTGTAGCAAAGGTAGTTTGTTTTGACTTCCTGTTTTCCAGATAAACATTCTAAACAGTTGATTAGAATAATAGCAGGCTTTGATTCAAAATCATTGCCCTTTGACTTTTTTTTTTCCTTTTTTTCTTTTTTAAAGGATAAATATTACACTAAGGATGAAATAGAAACCTGGAAGAAGCTGTGGCTAAGATGCACTGTCTGGTTGCTAAGGGAAAGTGAAAATTCAGAAGAGCACAGTAGATGCATTTTGCTATCAAGAAAAAAAATTCTAAAGAAAAGTGTTGCAAAAGAGCCAAAATTTGGCAGGATATAGAAACTAAAATAATGAAGAACTTGAAAGTACCAACTCCCCATCTAAATGCAATCAAACATATAAAATCTAATTTTATTTCATTGTCTGGTAATTGCTATATAGCTGTAGACAATACATCAATGGATCTTGGTATGCACAACACAATGTTAGCTAGAGAAAGTAGATGAGTGTAATATTCTTGAAGTTATAGTCTGGTAAAGAACTATTCAGTATGAAATAGTTAAGAAAAAAACAGAACTGAAAGCAAAGCCTAAACTCTGAATTACAACCTGTTGATTCTTTTCCACTAAGGTCTGTAGCTTGTTCATCGCCTCCTCAGCCTCAGCTGCTTCTATGATTCCAGCGCTGAAAGCAGAGACACAGGAACAGGCCACAGAATAGGCAAGTACCTGAAAAAAAACCATTATTTAATTCTGTTAACTTGTGTTTGGTGAAATTCACCGTAATAATGTGCATCTGGAGCAATGTGCCAACATGATGAAGAGTCATGGCATTTTCAATTTACACTTTCAGATGTTTATTTCCTCTCCAAAAGACTTCACTGATGCTAACATTAAACAAGTACAAGTAAAGCTTTGAAGTACCTCCGGTTTTAAGTAGATGAAACTGTAGGTCAAACTCTTGGTCTTCCACACAAATGTAGCTACTTTTCTCAAAACTAGTATATGATCACTATTTCTGTGAGCACACGCAGCATGCCGTGTACAGGACTAAACTACATTTCAGCTATTTATAGCTCTGAAAGAGCCTCTTATGCACCTCAAATACAGTAGTGTTCATCCTAGGGTGCTGCCCAGATTTTACTCATGTAAGTAGGTGTAGAACTCCTTATGGAGATTTTAGCTGAAAAGGCAATGTTTTGCTTCTCGTTCCTATCTACCTCAGGATGTTACACAGCTGCTCCCTTTCATCTCAGACGTTGCTGTATTTAACTTCGTTTAAGTTCAGTAAAGCACTTGGAGATCTTTGGGGAGAGATAAAGGATTTCATAGCTCTAAATCATTTTAATGGATGAACGTTAAACTTAAGACTAATGCCCAACACAGATATACTGCCAAAAAAACTCAAACTACTAGAACTACTCAAGAAGAAAGAAATATATGGAAGGCGGAAAAATGGCCTGGTTGCTTGGGAAGAGGAACATTGCCAGAGTACGAAGGGGCAAAATGGAGAAGTTCAAAGGTCTAAGCCCTTTTGGAATGAAACTTGGCAAAGGAAGTAAAGGAAAACAAGAAAGGTTTTGTCAAATAGATCAGCATCAAAAGGAAGTTTAGGGAGAATGCAAACATGCTGATGAACATGGAGGTGAAGGAGAATGCACGAAAGGCAGAGCTACTGACTGACTTCATTGCCTCGGTCTTCACTGCCAAGGCCAGCTCTCAGGAAGATGAGTCCTTGGAGGAGAGTAGAATAGTCTGGAGAAACAAAGATCTTCCTTTAGCAGATGAGGATGAGGCTAGAGACTTGTTGGGCAAGCTGGACACCCATAAATCTATGGGACCTGACTGGATGCATCCATGACTGTCAAGGGAACTGTCTGAAGTTATTGCTAATCCACAGTCCATCATTTTTGATCGATTGTGGAGAACTGGCCAGGTGCCTGAGTACTGGAGAAAGGCCAGTGTCACTCCAGTCTTCAGAAAGGACAAGAAGGAAGACTCAGAAAACTACAGGCACATCAGTCTCACCTCTATCCCTGGAAATGTGATGGAAAGACTCATTATGGAGGCTGTCTCAAAACACATGAAGAAAAATATGTTTATTAATCAGAGGGACTCAACAACGATTCACCAAGAGGAAGTGTTCCTTGACCAACCTGATAGTCTTCTAGATGGCTGGCTAGATGAGGGGAGAGCAGCGTATGTCACCTGTCTTGACTTCAGCAAGACTTTTGACGCTGTCTCTCATAACATCGTCATCAGAAAGCACAAGCAATGTGGCTTGGATGAGTGGACAGTGAGGTGGATCGAGATCTGGCTGAATGACAGAGCCCAGAGGGTAGCGATCAAGGGAGCCAAGTTGGAGGCCTGTGGCCAGTGGCATTCCACAGGGATCGGTCTGAGGCCAGTCTGCTTCCACATCTATGTTAGCGACCTCGATGATGGAACAGAGACAGAGGTGGGATATCAAGCTAGTAAAAGATTTGGAGCACGTCTCATATGGCTGAGGGATCTGGGGTTGTTTAGACAGGAGAAAAAAAGGCTCAGGGGAGACCTTATCACTCTCTACCTGAAAGAAAGTTGTAGCAAGGCGGGGGTCAGTCTGTTCTCCCTAGCAACAAACAACAGAACAAGAGGAAACATCCTCAGATTGAACCAGGGGAGGTTCAGGCTGGATATGAGGAGGAATTTCTTTACTGAAAGGGTTGTCAGGCATTGGAACAGGCTGCCCAGGGAGGTGCGGGAGTCACTGTCCCTGGAGCTGTTTAAGAGATGAATGGATAGGCCTGGGACAAAGACTGGTCTCGATAATCTTAAAGGTCTCTTCCAGAAGAAACGATTCTGTGATTCAGCAAGTTCCCTGCTGATATCAAACTGGGAGGATTGGTTGATTTCCCAGAAGGCTGTGCTGCCATTCAGTGGGATTTCAATTGGCTTGAGAGTTGGGCAGAGAAGAACCTCATGAGGTTCAACAAGGACAAGTGCAGAATCCTACACCTGGGGATGAACAACCACGTACACCAGTACAGGCTGGAGGTCAAACTGCTGAATAGCAGCTCTGCAGAGAGAGACCTGGGAGTCCTGGTTGATAATAAACTAGACATGAGCCAGCAATGTGTCCTTGTGGCCNGAGTAGGGGTAAAGGAAAAAGGTTGGAACACAGAAAGTTCCACTTAAACACAAGGGGAAGCTTCTTTACTGTGAAGGTGAGGGAGCCCTGGCACAGGCTGCCCAGGGAGGGTGTGGACTCTCCTTCTCCAGAGTTTTTCAAAACCCACCTGGACGTGTTCCTGTGTGATCTGATCTGTGAGGACCTGCTAGAGGAGGTCTATATAGGAGGGAGGTTTGACTAGATGTTCTTTAGAGGTCCCTTCCAACCCTTACCATTCTGTGATTCTGTGAAAAAACATTAAACTCCATAAAAGAAGACCTTTAACAAGGAGCTTTCAGGGCAGTATTAAGAGGGCCAACAGACTAATACTACCAATCTCTGCTAACTCACTTAGAAAAATTACAGCATTATGCAGGTCAGCTGTTCAGCAGCTGCTGGCTTACTTACATCAGGCACAGGGATGCTTTTTTTTTGGTGCCAAAAAGCTGCTTTCTCTGAGTCTTGTTTTCTGTTTAAAATTCCTCCAAGTTAATCAGGTTTCCTTCTCAAGGAAATGGATCTAGTGCATAGAGCACATCAAAACTTACAGAGCATATGTTGGCAAAATAAACTGAAACACATGCTCTGACTTAGCAGAGCTCAGTTTAACTGTGTTTTGAAGACTTAAAAACTAACAGCAAATGGGGCCACAGTGTGTGCAAGATTCACATTAGCTAGTGATAGCAACTTTCTAAGAAGGAAACAGAAGGCATATTGAAGGAGGAAGTATTAGCAGTAAGGTTCTCTCTGAGAGAAACCTGCTGTCTGATTTCTGGTTAATCAAATGAGCAGTGAACAACTGAATATAGGAGGTACTCACATCCACAGTTACTCAAGATTCAATTTCACAATCTTAATTTTAGGTTAACAAATTAAAGAAGCTCTTGAAAGAATGATGCCAGTTATCTTTTCAGGTAGTTTCTTAATGTTTATGCAGCACTGCAGGTTACTCTATTATTTTGTTTTCTTCAGCAGATATAGAACCATATACTGTGAAAGAAATAATAGAAATGGAGAAGTCCAGTACTACAGACAAAAAGTCTATAGTTATTAGAGGGAGGAAACAAAGTAAAGGAAGATTTAACATCTGCAACAAAATAGGTCATACCTCCTGGACCCATCTGCTTTGGTCCTCACTGCTGTCCAAGTATTTGCAGAGTTTTCGGAATGAAGCGGAAACATGCACTCGTGACTCCGTTTGGCTACTGTGACTCATAAGAGAAAGAACCAGTCCTACTCCCAAAATACATCCAGTGCTTAAGAGAGAAGACAAAAGAAAAGACATTAAGTATGCTTTGGCTGCTCTGAATTCTTTTTTCACCCCAACGTGGATTGCTGAGCAAAAAGAACTCTTGGCCTTGCCTGGTAACTAGCCCTGTGGATAACTACTTACCACAGTGAATTTTACTTTCCTAAGAGTGAAAAAAAAAAGCTTTCTATTTCACACATAGGTGATATTTTTGGGGATATATGGGAGGAAAGAAG
The DNA here is from genome assembly GCA_013401255.1 of Urocolius indicus. Lineage (NCBI taxonomy): Eukaryota > Metazoa > Chordata > Aves > Coliiformes > Coliidae > Urocolius > Urocolius indicus. The sequence goes on from WBNH01003780.1 coordinate 19,685, forward strand.
AGTGTAAGAAGAAAGTGTGCCTTTAAAATAATGAATCCTACATAGACAGCCTCATTATTCCTGCTGTCCCTGGAGAACCAACAGCCCCAATAACAAGCACATCGACTAGGATGAAGGAATTATAGATCCACATTCTACATCTGATTTATACTGACATCCTGAACTCTGATATGCCAGTTAAACATACTGAGTGCAGCTCTGTTGTCTGTATTAGGGTCTGCTGCTCTCAGAGTCCTCCAAGAGATGTTCCAGTTTGCAAAAACAACAAAATTAGTGACTGAGCCAGAGAGCATCTAAGATGACTGTACAGATTTAGGTATTCACTAACTTTTCAGAGCATGAGTGTCAAGTATACATTCTAACTCATATGTACAAAAATACACATGCAACTCTGAAGCAGCTTCAACAGGGCAGACATATCCAGCATAATCAACAGTTTGATGTTGAGGATGCTTAAAATTGTAAGAACAACATATCTTCAAGGTACACCATTTAACAGGACAGCTGGGAAGAACTACATCACTCTCTCCTTCTCTTTTTCAGATTGAACAGAAACTTCATTCTGGACCAGAGAACTCTCACTAAATTCAGTACCTGTGCTACCACAAGAAGTTTCAGTTTCTACTGGTCACAATGCTGAAAAGTTTTGTCAGAAAATTCCCGAGCAGTTCTGGCTGCCATCATGAGATACTAAAAGCATAGCAGACGCTCCCTGCTCTGAAAGTGATCTTTCATTGGCACACACACACGTTAGGTTAAAGTAGCAGCTCTTAGCTGAAGATGAAGATTTTTGTCCCCTTGTGCATATCCCTGAGCATGCCAGTGACAGATATTACATGTAGTGAACAGACAAAAAAAACCCAGCTAGGATCTTAAGCATTCTTCTAAGATTCTGCTATCCCACTTAAAAATGGGAAGAGTTACTGCTTTTACTCAGTGAAACAAACTTCTGATTATAACTCATATTTGTAAGCTCATGTTTTTCAGCAGCTGGGGATGAATGATGAGCATAGCCAAAAGACTCAGAGTGATGTCTTGGCAGTAGTGTCTTTTTTCAGCAAAGATGAATCAAACCTTTGGAATCAACACTTTAGAGTAACTAGCATATCTGAATTCATGAACAGCCAACAAAATACGGATGTAACTTATACACAAGAGTTCTATATACAACTTTACACTATTATTTGTTGACAAAAATACACAAAAAGAAAATGAAATTTCTAATTAGAGCTACAATTTTTATGTTGTTGACTGTTAGCAAAGGCTCCGAAACTTCAGTGGGGATTGAAGCAAGATTAAAACTTTCTCCCCACTCTGCTTCCCTTTTTTTAAGTAGCAATTGCTTTCGCTTAGCCATCTCATTTGTGATCTACATAAAATGAATATTTAATTGCACATCACTCACATGATACCTCAGACTTCCCAGCACATTTAAAGTGTTTTACTGCCAGTGCATCAGACATCCTGCAGTACTGCCATGACTCAGTTTTGAATGCACTGTCATTTATCTCAATAATGTAACTTGGTGGTGTACAACAGGGTAGTATATTCCATCACACCACAGAATGAAGGACTTCATGAACAAATCAAGAAACAAAATAAAAGGTCTGTATTTTAGGGTGAAGGAAAACTGTTATTATCCCAGTAGTCCTGTTAATATTGAGGTCAGTGGAGTCTGATAGATTTCTGTAAGAACAATATTAAAGTTTGATGACAGTTTTGAACGAATGACTTCTAGTCAAATCAAACAGTTACTGACCTTACAAAAAAATCCTTAAAAGGAAGTAAGTTTAAGCTCGTCACAGCAATTTAAAGGAAAGCTACTGTATATTTGTAGTTTCACAACAATTTGCTCTTTACATAACATGTATCTGTGTTTATCATTTTTTCCAATATTTACTCTTAGAGATGCAAGCAAATTCTTGAGTAAATTTATTACAAAAGCTGTATTTGCAAGGGTCATGCAGATTTCATCCTCAACGTGGGAAATGTAACAAGGCACGCCATGAAACTACTGCTCCACAGTATTCTCAAACATTTTGTACTTGAGAACCTTTTGCAACCTGGAACACATTTTCCTCTATTTGCAGGAAGGCGAAGAGGAAAGGAAGTAAGCAAAACCTTCTAATATAGGGACCATATGTATTGCTACATTTATTACCCATATGCTGTAGTGTTGCAACTGGAACCCTCTCTTTTTAAAAATTAAATAAATTATTAATTCTTTTTTCCCAGTACAGAGACTGATCTGACAAAAATCTACTGAATGTAGTCTACATGAATAACTGGAAAAGTTAGCAGCAGGGAATGTGTATGCTTGCTGAACATACACTGTATGCAAGTTAGGCTTGGGACAAAACATGAGCTGTTATACAGGTGTAATCAGTAAGTGTGACAAAACTTAGTAGCATAAATAACAGTCTAAATCACCTGCCATGCACATTTTCCATACAGATGTATACTGAAAAGTCATCACAGAATCATAACACTGTTTTAGATTGGAAAGAACTTTAAGATCATTGAGTCGAACCACTAACTTAGCACTGCCATATTCACCACTAAACTTTGTCCCTAAGCACCTCATTTATACTTTTGAATATCTCCAAGGATGGTGACTCAGCCACATCCCTGGGCAGCCTGTTCCAATGCTTGAGAACTCTTTTGGTCAATAATTGTTTTTCTAATACCAATCTAAATCTCCCTTGCTGCAATTTGTGGCTGCTTCACCCTATCACTTGAGATCAACTTCTGTCTCACTAAAACATCCCTTCAAGTAGTTGCAGAGAGTGATAAGGTGTCCTCTCAGTCTCCTTTTCTTCAGGCTAAACAATCCCAGTTCCCTCAGCTGCTCCTCCTAAGACTTGTTCTCTAGACCCTTTGCCAGCTTTGTTGCCATGCTCCAGCATCTGTTGGGCATGCTCCAGCACCTCAGTGAAGGGTAGTGAGGGACTTAAAACTTGTAGTGAGTAGCCCAAAACTGATGGCTCATTTTCAGGCAGCTGTTTATTCCCCCCAGGCCCTTTTCCCTTAGTCAGTTTTCCAGCCACTCTGCCCCAAGCCTGCAGTATTGCATGGAGTAGTGTAGGACCTGGCACTTGGCCTTGTTGATGGTCCTCATGTAATTCACCTTGGCCCATTGATCCAGCCTGTCCAGATCCCTCTGTAGAATATTCCTGCCCTTAAGTAGATCAACACTCCCACCCAACTTGATGTTGCTTGCAAACTTACTGAGAGTGCACTTGATTCCCTCATTCAGAGGATAAAGATACATTGATAAAGATATTAAACAGAACAGGTCTCAGCACTGAGGCTGGGGAGTACCACTGGCTGCCAACTGGATTTAACTCCATTCTCCACCACTCTGTGAAGCCCTACCATCCAGTGAAAATGGCCTTCCCAAGCTATCTATCAGTATATTTTAAAAATACACTCATTTCAGTTTCTGTCTAACATAAGGATAGATTTAAGGTTCACTCACAGATCTCTTCATAATGTCTGCACGCATTCCATTTAAAATCAGGAGTTACTGCAAAGTCCCAATGATCTGTAATCTATGAAACTCTGCATCAGTGAAAAACTGAAGAAGAATCATATTAACACACTTAACTATCTGAAATGTTTTTTCCCCTTTAAAAGACTATGAGTTTCACTTCTACTTTTTTCTTGTGTGGTTACAACAGATAAGAGTACTGATTTACAAGCATTATTCTCACAGTGACCTTCTCTGAGAGGAAACCTGAAGTTCAGATCATTTTATACAACTCAGACAAAGGCTCTTATGGAACATAAGCAGACTCTCACCAAGCTAAAACAGTGACTCAAGGAAAGATTCTCACTGCTCACTGAAAACAACTCTGGCTTCCTAATTCCTCTTACTCACTCTGCCTTTTAAAAAGAGATTTCTTGAAGTTAAATGAAAATCATATATGAACCCAACATCGCTATTAAGGCTGATATGAGCAGTGAAGCACACTTGTGCAAGCTCCAGTGTACATAGCACACCCACTGATAAATCACCCTCTTATCTGGACACTCAAGGTAGAAAAACTAGCAGTGATGGTCACTGCTTCTTTTCACCTCACAGGAGGGACTGTGTGGAAAAATCTATGTGTGTGTGTGTGTGTTAGATACATGCACATATACATACACTGACATATGTTCATATAAAAAGTATTTCATATATATATTTATTTATGGACACACTCACTTAGAAGAGATGGCCCACAGAGGAATAAAGCAGCAGGAGCATCCTGAAATTCATCAAGCACCAACTCACAGTCCTGCATCTGACAGGCTGGAACCAGAAGGGCTTGAGCATCAGCTCTTGGGACATACTTCGGCATTGGTAAGCAGCAAGCTAAGCTGGGGCCAGACATGCCCCAAGGCAGGGATGAAGGCCAACACTGCACAGGCAGCATGAGCAGCCATAAGAGCCAGGGGAAGCATCACCTCACTTCTCCACACATACCAACACACTTGGAATACTGCTCTGAATGCAGGAAAGACACCAAAAACACTGCAGCAAGTTTATGAGAGGCTACTGAGGTACCAAGGCTGGAACTCTTGCCCTTACAGCAGGGTCTTTAGAATCACAGCTGATTCATCTGTGAGAAGGGATTTGCTTTGAAGGCACTCAACATGTCCAGCATTGACAGGAAAGGAGTGAGGAGATGTAGAACTCTTGTGTGGTGGGGGGCTGAGAGGAGGCAGGCACAAGATCAAACATCAGACACTCACATGGATGTAAGGACAGCCCAAAAGTGGAGTCAGAGACCTTTTGCTGTCTCCAGTCTTGGAGTTTGAAATCCTGACTGTAAAGCCTTGAGCCATTTAGTCCAAGTCCATGACTAAGTCTGTTTTGGGAGGTAGTGAACCTCCAAAGGCCCATGCCAGCCTCCACAAGCTGGTGATTCTACAGAAGTATTGACAACAGACTGTCTCCTTATCCTATCCTTATATTCTTCTGTGTAGAATTCAGGAACAAAAGCATGAATTTTAAAAAGTGTAGCTCAAAATAAAAAAAAACATCAGTAATGATGGAAACTCACTTGTACTCCAGATTGGTATCAAAGCAGCAGTCTTCCAGCATATCCAGGGACTTCATTAGAATTAAGCTCATCTGTTGCCCAGGTACATCACTACAAAACCAAAATAAAAAAGAAATCAAAAACCAGAAGCCACAGTTTTAGTCTTTAAACTATATACAATATGAAACTTCCTGTTAAGACTGCATGTGTCACTAAATTGAGTTCTTTTCTTGCTGTAACAGGTTCCTACTAGTCTGGAAACCATAACTATACAACTGGACATTTGTGTCACTTTCATATTAATGTATTTGTATGCAAATAATAAAAACATATTCACATCTGAACTGGCAACCATTATGGCTACAACACAGAAAGAAATCCACCACCCAATATTTGTAAAACGTGTCTGACAGTAGGAGGAGGATACTGATAGAACGTGATCTTCATTAGACCTGTAACAATTAATAAGCTGAAGATCCATATTTTTAAAGCATTACCTCAATAAATCCTTCCCTCCATTGCTTTGCCTAACTTATTGGTAAGGAACCATTTACGTCTTGCTCCAAAGACGCTACATTGACTCTCCTCTTAGAAAACATGTACACAGTTTTCTTAAGGAACAGCACAATTTTATGCAAAATAACTCTATTGTTTGATATTATCTAGAGCTACACCTACAAGTTTTGCTGTTGTTGCAAGCCAATGCTTGGAAGAATGTGTGAGATTAAGCTTTGAAATTATGCAATTCAGTGGAAGAGTAGAAATTGATATAGTCCATAAGAAATTTTTAGATTCACATACTTAGAAATACCAACTAACTTAACATCATTCTCTTGAAGAGTTATTTAATGCTTGTATGTAGCTCAGTTGTCACCACTGACTAATTATCCAGACACAGTCCATCCTTAAACTATGTGGCTGAATCGAAGCAGCAAGGCATCAAAGCATCAATATTATATCAAAGCGACACTGCACAGTGTTTTAACAATACAGGTGCATAGGAGACATGAGCTTCAGTGAGCAAATTAACAACTGACAGCCAAATCTGTTTAAAACTTGTGCTTTTGCACCAATTAAGCACTTAGTATAAACACACAGGTAGACAGAATACCTAGCAGACAAGAAGGTGGAAGAGTATAAAGCCAAACAATTTCTTTGGAATCATTAGAAATTTGCAACTGAGGCCAACTGTTCTGTAAAGGAGGCATTTTCTAGCAACTTCAGGACACCTCTTTGCTGTCAGCATAACTGTAGCAGCACAGCTTAAATACAGCCCATGATGCTACTTCTGTTGCAGCTGTACTCCTATAGGCATAATTCGCTTGATCTAAGTGGATACTATCCAGTGTCCAGAGCAGTACTTAGAAAGGAATTGAAACAAACTGAAATTATATTACAATTGCGTCTCCTACAGCAGCTAGTCCCCTTTAAAAGCATATGTGTGGCTCTTTCAGTTGACTGCTTTTTAGATGTACTTTAGGTTATTATCAAAATCAATCACTTGTCCTGAAAGAATGGCAAAACATCCATGAGAGCATTGGAAGTAGTCATCAGGGTGGTGAAGAGTGGTAATAAAAGACACCGTTTAAGAATGTCACAGTCCTTCAAGATTGACTTGCCTACAACTTAAACTCCTCAGAACTTAGGGCCAGATGCATGAAAAAGAAGGAATTTATTTGCATACCTACATTACATGTGGTTAATTCTTACCTAACTTTTTCTTCATACAAACGTGAGATAAACATCCCCAAACCAAGGCCCACATGGATTTGAACAGCTTGAGATTCATCAGCATTTGGTTTCCCAGGTAACCTGTCAGTCAGCATATTCAGGACTTCCTCAACTTTCTCCTTGTGTGATACAATGAAAACTGGCACCAGGAGAGACAAAGCAGTAGTTGCACAGGAACGAGCTATAATACTAGCAGTATTTTCTCCTGAATAGGATTTCTAGAAAAACATTAAAAAAATAACCTTTATTTTTCTTTTCCTCTTGAGGGAGGGAAATAAAATTCCTTTCCAGGTTGTAACAACTTCATGAAATTCAAGTAAAACCTATACAGCAAACAGCAGCACAGAAGTATTGCAATCTAGCAATAATCAGTATTCCATGGAATTGCCTGTGGTAACTTTTCCACTTGTCTTACATCTTGTAAGCAGCTTAAAACTAGGGTAATTCAGAACATAATTTCTAAGTGTAAATAAGATGGTTAAATATGAAACAAAGGATAAGACATAATGCAACTATCAGACAAGTAGGCTGCACATGAATACTTTGGTCTATTAGTTTTCAGTTTCCTTGTGAAAATACCCAGCATTTTGACCAGAAGGGCAAGCAGAAACCAGATGTGATGTTAATGTACTTCTGCAACTGTAACAAAAAACAAACTCAGTGAGATGGAAAAAACACTAGCTTAAAGGTATCACACCTAGGATACAGAAATATCACAAGATCTTGAAAGATATCCAATAGAAAGGCTTTCCAGAAGTAAGATTCCTTACAAAGACTTTTAATTCCTTTCCTTTTTGAAAGGTGAAATCCATACAGCTACCTCTACATATAAAGCAATGGACTGATTTTAAGTAACAGCCTAACATATATTAATCAACTTCCATGTTGAAAATGGAAAATTAAATGGAAATTAAAAAAAAAAAAAAAGGAAATTAAAAAAAACCCATCAGGATGCAAGACACTCTGCAAGGCAACGATTTCTTAGAATCTCTTAGAATTGCTTAGAATTTTACAAGCACTAGATTTTTTATTTATATTCTTCTCCTAAAAGGAGTGGATTTTAGAAATGAAACACTCATATTGTTCCATTTAAAAATCATCTTTTTAAACAGTATTATTTTCAAAGACATTAGTCACAGATTAATTCTGCAAGAACTGCTATTGCCAACTGATTAGTTGAATCTCCTTACATCCAGCCAGTTGAGTGTTCAAAATTACATTTGATTTGGTGATCTGTGTCTCTTGTCAGTGATGGCACAGTGATGGCACACACAGTAATTTTCAGCCTTTTGATGCTAACATCTCACTACTGGACTGAATGCAGTTCATTAACCTAGGTAATGCTTAATGCACAGCTCTGGTTAGGGAACATGATACATTAGCAGGCTAGCATTTGGCCTTGTAGGACCCAACTTCCCTTCTGCATCCATGACATGAAGAATCTCCAGCCTGGCTGTTTTGACAATAGATAGCCAAGGGTTAGCAATACCTTTTTTCTTAACGTCTACAGTGAGCTATCGACAAGTCCTAATTAAGAACTACTTATATGGCTTAAGAATTTGAGACTGGTTATCACACTGCAAGTACATACAATACAACTTCTACCAGCCCTCATGGTTTCAAGAGGTACTGTATGACAGAATGACTGGCTCCATAACTATTAGATTTTGAAAAAGGATGCCTTAAGGAATGGTGTCCGAATCACTCCACAGTTCATGATAGTGTGGCCTGAGGAGAGTCTGTTCATGTCAGGAAGTTTTGCTTTGTACATACATACTGAATATTCTAGGTTCTGAAGGTGGGTTTTTTTGGTTTTGAAGTTTCCTTCGTTCATGTATCCTCACATGTGGTTTTCAGGTATGAAATACAGACATATTCTCTTGTTTGTTACTCCACAACACGTACCTGGTAGAACCATGGGAAGACCTGACCTTTGGGTTGATAGCGGCTATTCACAATACTAAAGAGAGTCTCTGTGACCACAGAAATCCAGTATTTTGTAGGAAGAAAATCAGGTTCAGTCTGCAAAAATCCAACCAGAAAATTCATCATTGTTTTTTCTTAAATCAAGTTCCACCTGAACAGGAGCTTAGCAGTTGATGTTCCAGATATGATCTATCAGGAATGAGATTATTTTGTCTTATGTACAGTAAGCAGCATGATTTATGTGCCAATGCTCACCCTTCAGACGGTACTTTTGATCAGGTGCTATTTAGCAAAAGCAAAAATGATGAGAAAAGATGCTGGATGTCTTTCAGTGTCTGCTAGACCTCTATCTCATTTGTCAAAACCAACAAATAAATGTATAAGTCAGCTACCAGGTGGCATTCAGTCAGCAGGTTGAAATTAGAACTTCTAAATGTCAAGTATTCACATCCACCTACAAGTCCCCTAAACACTCCGTAATAGTGCATCACTATATTCCACTAAAGGTCAAGAGTCTCTTTCCCAGATTTACTCACCTCAAGCATCCCTTCAGTATCTGTGGAAAGGCTGCTTTCATATTTGGCTACAGCAACTGCAAGACCAGTTAAAGCAAAAATAGAGTTTCCCTTCACTACTGGGCTGTCTCTGGACAGAAAAAGGAGAATGGTTAAGAAGCGTAATAGAGATGTAGGTAACAAAACATGTCTCTCAATGCAGGAAAGATATATGCTACAGGTGATCAAGAAAAAATGGTCTTTGCACCTAACAACTTTATTGGCCTGTCTTCTAGCTCACCAAAAGTTTTTCACATTTCAGCTCCACGAATTACAAAAAGAATGGGGGAGAGAAGCATTTCAGTCTTTTTTCTTGTTTGTCTTTATATAAAGCCTAGCACATACAGAGCTGTAAAAATCAGAACCTTGCCTCCGCTACAGTGAGGCTTGCCATCCTGTAATGCAAGTAGCATTCCCAGAAATATACTGGTTGGTCTTCGCTAGTAACATCTCTATGCAGGACAACAGAAAAAAACTCTTCCAATAGAGAATGTAAGACAGGCAGGTGCCACTTCACTACAACAGGATCTATTAGGGAGATACAGCAGAGTAGTTATTTCTGAAATCTCAGCTTAAAAAATGTTCTGAATTACTTCCCTATACTATGAAAACATTAACGTCATGCAGTGTGTTAGGTTTCAGAGAGTACTTCCAGAAGTTACTTCTATCACAGTACAAATCTTTACTTTTAAGGAACTCAAGAAAAAACAATCTGCCACTTCAAAAGAAGAGAGAGAATGTAACTGTTTCATGAGAAGACAGACGTCAATAACCCGGTCATTCCCAGAAAAACATACAGCAATAGGATCTTGCTAGAACTCTCTTAGTTATTTTACAATAGCATCTGAACAACACAACTGTACTAGACCACTCACAGTGTTATATTAGACAAGTTCACAGTGTACTACACTGCTTGCATCAGCCTTCCATTTCTAAAAATTTCAACTATTGCTTTAAAAATACACCTACACTGCAAATTCAGGCATTTGTTCCAGATGGAAAGACCTAATTTCCACAACACGAGTATTTTCTGTATTTCTGGTTTGCATTTTAAAATAAGATGCACGGGTCTCAGTGGAATGTCATTGAGTTTTCCTGTTCAGAACACTGAAAGTGTTTTCTTTCAGATGAGAGCTATCTACAAACAACTACAACTAGGTGCTTAATTAAATACCTGTTGCCTTAAATAATTTCCTGATTCATTTGCTGCTGATCATGTAGAAGGTTACATTTGATTACATACTTCAAATGGAAGAAAACTTCTAGATCTACACAGTCATGAAAGCAATATGCTTCAAATTTAGTGAAACCATCATCCTAATAAGCTTTAGGACGAAAAAGAGCAATGTGTCACTCTTCATTGAAAATGAGGGAAACTCCCAATATTTTCCTAAAAGAAAGTCATGATCCTGCTGACGCATAAAATTTACCACTCTCAAATTCATCAAGGTCTCTGCCTCAACCAGTTTTGCCAATGAATTTCTTCAACTAAAATAATAACTTGAATTCTGAGACATGTAATAAGATATATTCTAGGTTTTTTGTTTTGTTCCTCCTTTATTTGTCTCCTTCTACTACCTTGCTGTAACACAGGTACTTACTGAGTAGCTAAAATAACAAACAGAACTTCTCATCCCTCATTCAAATGATTTCTTCAAGACAGACCTAAGTGCAAGGAGATGGAATGTCTGGGAATATTTTAAATTTTTGAAGAACGAAATTCTGAAATATTTTAGATTTCTGAACAATAGTAAATTAAGAAAGGAAAACGTTCACACCTTAATGGAAAGTTTTTATAAAGATCTCCACAATTCTCAACTTGCAAAAGTTCTTCAAACTAGTCTTTTACACATTTACAGGAATACCAATGTTGATGTGGTCTGTGAGATTCCACGTTACCGTTCCACTGATGACATTCTTGTGATGTAAGACTTTCTTAGTACTTGTCCTTATAAAGATTCATTATTTCTGACACTTTTGTTTAACCTAGTGAAAGTGGACAATTTCAGTCTAACCAAGGGCAAAGCATAATAGGAAGCTAGCTGCCAGTGGAGAGGAAAGGAACAAGTCAAACCACTTTAGCAGCTTAAGAGGAAAGGTTAAGTTACTTATTGCTGCCTGAAGGCCATGTGCTAATTCTAATAGCAAATTAATAAGCCTGTCACAATCTCAAAACATGTAATTTCCTGACTTTGAGGGCACCTGGGCACAAGAGAGATGCCTTAACAGAAAGTAGGACAGTTCTGAGGCATCCATACTCCTCTAAAGATCAGCCACCTTCTAAACAAATGAAGCTGCTTGAGGCAAACAGTCTGCTAGTGCATATAGCACTACCCAGACTTCACTTAAAACATTAGGCAGCAGCCTTCCTAACAGATACGGTTAGTAGTAAAACTCTCACAGCACAAGGTGGGGAATAGTTGCTTTCCTTAACAGTCATCATGTGAAATCATGAAATCATGATCACCAACTGCAGAAAATATTATCATACATGTTTTGCCACAAAAGAGAAATTTTCATCTATAATAAATTAGCAGCTCTTACTTGGAAGCACCTTTGATCACATCGGTCAACATATCTCTGACCCTGCAAAATAAACAGAAAACATTTACACCACGTTCATTAAACTAGAGCATTAACTCAGCTAACTTCCCCTTAAGCCTTTCACTTATCTATTCTGGGTTAACAATTATTTCAGCTAGCTATCGAAAGACTTAGTAAAATTTCATCATAAGCATTACAACTGTTGAATTGCTTCTGTGGCACCCAACATTTCTTTACGCTGATGTGCACCACCAATATTTTATAAACAGCTCTTACTTGACTTTGTAACACTTTGTAAAATGCAAGTTCATGCAACAGCCCTAACTCTGTACTTTCAGCTGTTACACAAAGTTTCTAAATCAGTGTCCTGTATCTTAACATAATAAAATAAATAAGAATGTTTTACAATGTACAACCATAACAATTTATCCAGCTCCTAATATATGCATGGAAACCACCACAGACAGTTAGGCTATTAGGCAGTATAGTAACCTGAAACCTTTAAAATTAAACCATAGGTGTAGTTAAAATTTCCTGCACATTACTGCCATTGATTTGTAATAGGTGACTTGTCTGCATTTGTTTAGTCTTGCATTCCCATCAAGATAGAAGTAGAGATGTACATTTTGTACACTGCCAGGTCTGAGTGAGGAAAGAGGTTCTCTATGCTACAACATACATTGCCATCTCGGCCATGACTGTCAGCCTGTAGAAAAAAGATACGACCCAATCACAGCTTCACAACATGTGATTAAAAGCACATGCCTTGTAAAACAGAGCCAGATGTTACAAGACTGAGTTATACTCAGGCTTTAAAAGAAACCTACCCAGGCTTTCCTTCATAAACACAGTATCAAACTCACCTATGTAAGACACACACCAGCTCAGTAAACACCAATGCAAAATAGCATAGTAATTACACAATAAGGCATTAACACTAAAGTTTATATTAAGCTGTTCACAATCAGGTTAAACCCAGTAGAGAGCACAAATGCTTAACTGGTACTGAAGCTAAAGCCCTGAAGCACCAAGAAGTTACAGAGGGCCAGGAAAAGATACTAAAGAATATATTGGGCTCCCAATTGTCTTACTGTTTGGATTTCTCTACTGTTAAAGGGAATTCTCGTAGCTTTTGACACAGCTTACATAAAAACTATTTAGGAAATCCAGATCAGAAATTCATTCAGGAGAAATCTAGAAAAGCAGCACTTACATAGATAATGTTTTCCCTTTATACTCTTTCAAGAAATCTATCAGGCAGAGGAACAATAGAAATCTGTGCCACTAAAGAATCTCTTGTACAATACTGTATGATTCGGGATCTTAATATGAAGCTCTCTAACCTAAATTTAAAAGTTATTAATCCATGAGTTTTACTTTGCTTTAGATTCTCCACTCCATACAACTGAGGGGGACAGAAGAATGAGCAAGTGGCTTTGTGGTGCTTAGTTGCCACCTGGACTTAAACCACAACAATACTTTGTTCCAATGCACTTACGAACAAGCACAGGAACAGGTATTTATACTGTCCATAGATATTTAGTTCTTTCTCTCTGTGATGCCTCCCCCTCTCCAACTTTTTCCCCCGGCTGTGCACATAAACTCTGACAGACTGAGAGACGCTCCGCAGCTGCCTCAAACGGAAGTAGCTGAGAACATGGGTCAAAGTGTGCATAATTTGCTTGATTTCAAACAACAGTCTCAGGCTCAACACTGCAAACTTACCATACAAACTGAGCTGGGTCTTCAATTCACTTACAACATACTATGGCTTACATTTCTTGCACCAAGCCACTTTCAGTGAGACTGCTCACTTACTCTCTACAGGAAAGTTTTGCTCTTTGCATAATCCTATTTTAACATGACACAAAACAAATACAATTTTCCATTCCTTCCAGTTGCCCAGCCTACAAAGTTCCAGACACTGTAGAGGGAAAAGTACTTGTAAATTCATGCATGTGAGGATCTTTACAGTTACACAGCAGTCTCTTTCTTCTCCACTCCCTCCATGCCTCGGTCACTGTATCTGGTGGCCTGTTTTGGTTTTTTTTTTTTCACTAGGGCTCATATAGTCTTCAAATTTGCAAAACTAAAAGCTTTCAAGTCTTATCCTCCTCTGTCCCCTCACCTGCCATTACAAGTGATCAGAAGCAGACAGACCATTCCTTACCAAAGCCAGGCTGTAAACTGTTTGTACTGCACCTCTTCAGGATCCTCCTTTCCATGTTTTAACTGCATCTCCAGCTCTGCCTGCCTCCCCTGCAGAATTAAAGAGTAGTCAGAAGTAGATCTTACATGGACAATTGTTTTTTTCAGAGAACACCTAGGTAATTGAGTCTTTCACTTGAGGGCTATTTAAAAGTGAACTTGACTGCTTTTCACATGGGAACACAATATATTAATCAAAAGAATCTGTACATTTTTATTCTGAGGAAGACATCTTGCAGATGGCACAAACGGCCACAGATACTCCGACATCTTTCCTAGTGCATGCAAAGAGACAAGTTCCCTTGGCAAGGGGTACCAGAACCAGGCAATGAAACTTATAAGCCTGCTAGCTAAAATGACTCTAATAGTAAAACATCACTTTATTGATTCCCTGCTTAAAGCAGAACACTTTGTCCTTTTGGTTTCTATGTTCCCAACCTCCCTATGACCTACTGCAACAATTATTTCTGTATCTTAAAGGAGATGATATGGTTTCTGGCCTCTAGCAATTGTTACATAAACATAATAAACACCTTTACTTTAATGTCCAGTCTCCAACCTTAAGATAATTACATCTCAACTTGTTAGTTACTGTTCTTTAACAGGTTATTAAGCCTTAAGCAAAAAATATATCCAAAATATAAAACACATAGTTTGAGTGTACATAAAAACCTGAAAATACAAGAGAGTCAGTCCTGTAAATCAAAATATCACTCAGAAGGTGACTCTCCACAGAGACTAAAGGAGCACATACACTGACTAAAGAAAAGACTGAATAAAAATTATGCAAAAAGCTACTGCAACTTCCCCAAACACACAAACATTTAAGTTCTATACTAAATAAAGACCTGCAGGATCATCATAATGAGGTTGACTTCAGTCTTCAAGACATGCTGAATGCACAAATTGGCAGAAGTATTTCAGCATGTGAGTAGACATAAAAAAAAGACTTCTGAAGGGAAATTCACTCTCACACAAATGTTTTGATGAAACAGAACCCATGAACAGATGCCTCCACACTGTAGAAACGCTTACTCTACCAGCTGTTCAGAAATACTGAAATATGTACCATCCAGACAACTCACTCTTAAGTCTCTTTTGGCCACTTCAGATGAAATGTACCATTGAAGTCTAAAAAGTAGAGACACCAGATGCCCAGTGAGGGACTTTATAAATAGGCTCTATTGCCCTGTAAAATGGCTCAAAATCCCAGAGAGCCCTTCAGAAACATGTCTGGTAAGTGACAAGGTTCCTATGAAATCCTGCCTCAGAAGGGAAACAAAACAGAAAAGTAATTAAATAGAAGCAACAATGGCCCCCTCTGTAGTTATGACCTAAAATTACAATTTTAATAAGCTGCTGCATGCTTTGTAATGGGGCTGGCTAAGAAAATGGTTTTCTGCTAATGGCCAAGATAAAATTTGTTTTGAAGCTTATGTTTTGCTGCACAGCAAATAAAGGAACAGTCAAAGCTTCTAGAATTCACTCAATAACCTGAACTGCCCATGCTGAAAACAGCTGCTGTAGCCTGGAAACACAAACAAATACACCCTTCCAATAAGCACAATGAGAACCTTTTAAGTTTTTTTAGATAATTTTCTTGTTGAAAAATCAAATGACACTATAATACACTAGATATCTAGTCAGCTAAACTAATGAAAAAGAAGTCTGAAGGTATTTCCTAACCATTAGATAGGGTGAAAATAGCAAAAGACAAGTCCAAGAATAATAGGTTTGGCTCCAGTTAAAATTTCACATTCTAAAAACTCTTAAGAATTGACACATTCTGCAACTTGACACAAGAACAAGACTGCAAGAACCTGAACTGTAAGCAAAGTTATACTTCCAGAGATCATCCCAGATTGTGCTGCCATTAAATGAACTGATCCTATTTCCTTTTCCTTTTTTATTATTGAACACTTCAAGCTATATTTTTTAATTGTTTTACTTGCATGTATGCTCTTGCTGGTGAAAAAATAAAAAATCAAACCACTTGAATCAGCATTAATGTGCACAATACTATATATCTCAAAATTACCTGCAGGACTGCGCTGTAGGTTCTATTCATAAATCCTAACCAGGACTGTGGCAGCAGTATTGAGCGGTGCCATTCAGAAGGCTGAATGTTAACCTGTGCAATACACCAGAAAAGGTAGAAGTGGTTACATTAAAGTGTAGCAGAGGTAGAATGTATGGTCTCCAACCTGTGATTTGCAGGCAATCATTTCCTCGTGCACAGGGCATTGTTCATGGCTGTTAGGAAACTAAAACAAAAATGTCATTTGCTACTTTTAACTTCCTTACTCAGGCCAGACAAAATGGGCCAGGTGGCTAGATGGTGGTATTGCAGTGGATGTGGTTTCTCTGGATTTCAGTAAAGCATTTGACATCGTCTCCCACAGCATCCTGGCAGCAAAACTGAGAAAGTGTGGGCTGGATGATCAGGCAGTGAGGTGGATTGTGAACTGGTTGCAGGGAAGAAGGCAGAGGGTTGTGATCAGTGCGGCAGGGTCTAGTTGGAGGCTTGTGTCTAGTGGAGTCCCTCGGGGGTCAGTGCTGGGACTGGTACTGTTCAATATATTCATTAATGACCTTCATGAGGGAACAGAGGGCACTGCCAGCAGGGTTGCTGATGATACTGAACTGGGGGAAGTGGCTGACACACCAGAAGGCTGTGCTGCCATTCAACAAGACCTGGACAGGCTGGAGAGTTGGGCACAGAGAAATCTAATGAAATTTAACAAGGGCAAGTGTAGAGTCTTGCATCTGTGAAAAAGGAACTCCATGTACCAGTACAGGCTGGGGAATGAACTGTTAGAGAGTAGTGTAGGGGAAAAGGACACTGGGGGTATTGGTGGACAGCAAAATGAGCATGAGCCAGCAATGTGCCCTCGTGACCAAGAAGGACAATGTGGGGTGTATTAGAAGGGCTGTGAGTAGTAGGTTGAGAGGTTCTCCTTCCTCTCTACTCTGCCCTCCTGAGACCGCATCTGGAATATTGTGTCCAGTTCTGAGCCCCTCAGTTCAAGAAGGACAGGGAGCTGCTGGAGAGAGTTCAGTGCAGGGCCATAAACATGATGAAGGGAATGGAGCATCTCTCTTCTGATGAAAGGCTGAGGGAGCTGGGGCTCTTCAGCTTGGAGGACATTGAGGGTGTAAGCTAATTAATATTTACAAATACGTAAAGGGCAGGTGTCAGGGGGATGCAGCCAGGCTCTTCTCAGTGATGTCCAGTGACAGGGCAAGGGGTAATGGGCATAAGCTGGAACACAAGAGGTTCCAAAGAAATACAAGGAAGAATTTCTTCACTGTGAGGGTGACGGAGCACTGGAACAGGCTGCTCAGATGCGTTGTTGAGTCTCCTTCTCTGTGGACATTCCAAACCCACCTGGATGAGTTCCTGTGTGATCTACTCTAGGTGGTCCTGCTCTGGCAGGGGGGAATGGACTGCATGATCTTTCAAGGCTCCTTCCAACCTTTAAGATTCTGTGATTCTGTGAATGTGTGTTCTACCTTCTATGAGACATGAGTTCAATTAACAATGAAAAAACCCTTCTGTGTCTTAATCTGATCTTGTTGACAGGTATTATAGTTGCATCCAATCCCTCTGCCAGAATAGTACTTAAGAGATTGAATAAGGCCAGACCCTTCAGGTTCAACAGTAAATGATATTTTCATGGTTCTGTATGCTAAATAGAATGATAGCTAACCCCAGGTGTTCCCTATTTATTTGCTTTATATACTTTTAGACATACAGAAATAAATCTTTTATTCTGCATACAAACTTTGAGGGTTTTTTTGGTAGCAGAATCTCAGACATTGCACTTTTACACGTAATCTCACAAAAACAAACAGGTTGTCTCAAGCCTCTTCCCATGCCCCAGCTTTCAAAAACCTAAGTGTAATAATGGCAACTAAGCATAAGCAGACAAAGACATACATGCAGCCTGTAGGTTCATATTCAACAGATGTGAGCAACGAAAAGCACTGTTGAGATAAAAATATTATTATCCCTGTATGGCAATTATATGGATAACTACTAATCTGTAACTAAGGAAATGCCAACTGCTGAGGATTTTTAGAGATAAAAATAAATGGATGCTTGCTACCTTCCAATGAATTTTAACTTCTTGGTGTTCACACCCATCTCACAGACTTCACAGTGCTTTATGCTGCCCAAAATGCTTCAAAGGCAATTTTAGGTCTTTTTCTTTGTTTTTAATGAAATGCTTTTTGCTTTACTTAACAAGTAATTATAAGACTTAAACTCTCCCCTAAAAAGGAGACAAAGCAGTAGAAAACAAGTGTCTTTCTGCTAACTTAAAACCCCTAAAAAACTGTTTAATGTGCTGTGTTGAACTCTGACACAATGACCTAGCAGAAACACATTAATTCCTACAGCCATGGCAAAGTAATGAGCTTAAGCTATAAAGTTGTTTTTACTCTCACAGTCTGCTTCCCAAACTGCACAGAGAAGTGGTGGAGTCACCATCCCTAGATATGTTTAAAGGACGTGCAGGTGTAATGCTTAATGACATGGCTTAGTGCTGGACTTTGGAGTGTTAGGTTTATGTTTGGATGACCTAAAGGATCCTATGAGTCTATGATATTCAATCAGATGAGCCCAGGGACTTGCTTGTCTTCTAGCCAAAGGTCCAAACACCTTTTTCCTGACAACTTGAACTCCAAATGTCTCTATGTACAAGAGAAGAAAAAAGACGAAAAAAACCCCTCTGTCTTTTAAAGCAGTTCTTGCGAATTTACACTAAAACAGTTCAGTTAGGATTGTCTGAAAATATTTTATGTTTAGACTCGTATTTCAAATATACTTGGCTTTCTCTTCAGTTTTACTACACTTTGAATCAATTCACTTTGTAAAATATTGAGCTACTTACAATATTTCTGACTCCAGTCATTTGTTTGTACTCATTAACTCAATCCAGTTCACCACTTTCAATAAAAAAGCATGCTTTTTTCAAGCAAATCATTTCAAGGTTGTGTTTTATGAAGGTGGCGTATTTGCCACAGAACAATCTAATCTTGATGTGCTGCTAGTACACAAAAATAAATTTTTTTACAAGACACTGTATTTGCTGCTTTAGTAAGACAACAGGCAAGTAATCACAACATCACAGTTTAGAACTGATCTTCATCCCAATTCAGCTTATGTTAACACCTGAATACGTGCCATTTGTTATACTATAATTAATAACGTTTTTCTCCAGAACTCTGGAGCTAAACCCAGACTCCACTGAATGAAGGAGCTACATTGAAGGCAGACCTTTGCTTTTGGGATACTATGCAAATCTATGCTTAAATCATAACTTGTTTCTCTAAATGTGCTTCTCTGACAAATTTTGCAATATTTTAGTGGACTTATCCTGCTGCTCTCCATTGGACCATTTGTCAGAAAATGTTCATTAATTTACTTGCACACTCCAGTGATGATGAAAGACCTTATCTCCAATTCTGCTTCCATTCCTTAACAGTAAAGATGTCAAGATGAAAAATTTCTAATAAATTTGCACCCCTGATCAGATACCTTGATATCTCTGTGTTTAACAACTGATTTTATTGTTTATTTTTACTAGTTGGAGAGAAGAAGTTGCCAGCTGAAATACTTTATAATTCTCCTGACATTGCCTTTATAATACAGCACCAGAGATGGATTTCTGTACCCCAGTCCAACTGGTACAGCCTGGCTTTTGTCTTTGTACCACTTGGCCTAATCTGAACTGGGATCCACAGCCAAAAGACATGATTATTACTTTTTGTGGCTTTTCAGTTCAGAAGGACCAAAATAGTAAGATGTATGATCGGTAAAAAAAGATGTGTATGTTAGCACATGGAATTATTTCGTAGATGGTAAAGAGCTGAAACACTGTAATACATAGAAGCAGCCAATTTTAGCACGGTGGACATTCATATGGCTTGACTAAAAACTTCAGTCCAAGTATGTCGCAGCCAGGTTTGCTAGAAAGGGAACCAGTTGGTATTCTCCAAAGAGATGGGAAGGAGAAAATCAGTACAAATGCAGTGTGAACAGGCGGGGAGCAGAACCTGAGAGCAAAGTGAGGAGGGACTCATGCAGATGCACCATAAGATCAGAATGTACCCCTATCCATATTCTACGGCAGATACCCATATTCTGTATCAGGCTTGCAATTTTTAAATAGAAAATCCTCCAAATCCTGTGCACACAACCTTCCCAATCAAACCCTGTGCTACACTTATTTCGTAACAGGAGCTGTTTGGTGACAGTGATTTTATCAGCATCATGAAATAATTTTGCAGGAGGTAGGTTCCAGGTCTGCTGGGTGTCAGTTACAAACCAAAATCCAGACCCAGACACACTTCCCACCTTCAACCCACATCTCATTCATTCTAACCCTTCCAACTTCTGAATGGACACTGAAGTGTTGGAGGATCCAGAGGTGGGCTACCAAGCCAGTAGAGGATTTGGAGCATATCTAATACGAGGAACAGCTGAGGGATATGGGGCTGTTTAGCCTGGAGCAAAGAAGGCCCAGGGGAGACCTTATTGCTCTCTACAACTACCAAATTGTAGCGAGGCAGGGGTCAGTCTGTTCTCCCTAGTAACAAGCAACAGAACAAGAGGAAACGGCCTCAGGGTGCATCGGGGGAGGTTCAGGCTGGATATGAGGAGGAACTTTCCTGAAAAGGTTGTCAGGCATTGGAACAGGCTACCCAGGGAGGTGGTGGAGTCACCATCCATGGAGGTGTTTAAGAGATGGATGGATGTTGCACTTAGGGAAATGGTCTAGTGGTTGATAGGGCTGGGACAAAGGCTGGACACACTAATCTTAAAAGTGTCTTCCAGACGAAACAATTCTATGATTCTAGGTAAGGTATGACTGTTAATCAGATAAAATATTTCCTTTATTACAGAGTCCTGGTCACTGTAATACAGGATCAACGCTGTGCTCTGAAGAAAAGGCTCCTCTGTAGACTCCCAGGTCTCTCTGCAGAGTTGCTCTCCAGCAGGTCACTCCCAGCCTGTACTGGTGCATGGGTTTGTTCCTTCCCAGGTGCAGGACTCTGCACTTGCCCTTGTTGAACCTCATGAGGTTCCTCTTTGCCCAACTCTCAAGCCAGTTGAGACCCCACTGGATGGCAGCACAGCCTTCTGGGGAATCAGCCAGTCCTCCCAGTTTGGTGTCATCAGGCAACTTGCTGAGGGTACACTCTGTCCCCTCATCCAGGTCACTGATGAAGATGTACCTACATACTACCGCAGACTCAATAAGAGGGATTTTTTATCAGCTATGCTCTCTTGCTCGTATCAGTCTGATGTAACTCATACATCTTATTTATGTCCTGTGAGAAGAAACTTCATCTTCAGATGCATGTAATTAATCCCTACAGTGATACAAAATTATTGCATTATTTTATGAACTTATAAAAACACTAATACACACGTGTTAGTAACTGCTCTCATGGGCATGGAATTGTGAAAGGAGCATATTTCCCTAGATACAGTTTAACTACTTGTTTTATTTTACTGCTAATTTTTTTCAAGGTAACTTTCATATCAACCATTAAAGTATGTAATTCTAAACTCTGTAAAAGGTCTTGTTACAAGTACTTTATTTTCTGCAATGATTAAGTGGGGACTTATCATGCCCTCTTGACAAAACTACATGAAAGGTAACTGCATGGTTTCAGGGCATAAGCCTTATAGGTCAGGGAACTGAAACATTTAAGAGGTAGAATAAAAGTAGCAAGTCGGTAAGGTGTAGATGTCATTTCCCCATAGAGTTCCATCCTTGGTCAGACCTTCTGTTCATCTACAACTGGTTACATGTAACAGGTAGAAAGTAGGGATAATTGTCTGCAAGGCAGTTAAATGCAAAGGTCAGCTTCTCTTCAGCTGATTTTCAGGAGTACTTCAGCAGCAAACACTTCAAAAAAGAAGTATTTACATGTTTAGTTGAAGTTAGTTATTCCTCACAGTAGCTTTAGTTAATCATGATACATTCATACATGCCAATCGCTAGCTAGCATTAATTCCTAATTAGCATGAAAAAATGAGGTGGTAAGGTAGGGAAGGAAAACCAGCAACTTACTTCATGAATGAGGGCTACCAACATTTGCTGAAAATTGCGTCCCCTGCTGGCCAAGAACCGATTAATGGGTTTACCATCTTTGCCCATGTGGACTGGAAGGTCGTAACACAGCAACATGCCAGCTTAAAGGAGGGAAAGGGAAAAGAATGGTCAATATCAGTACTCACACTAGTAGCTCAGATGTCTCACATAAGTTAGTGGAGAATCCAAGGCAAAGTAAAGGCAATTTCATAAAGTCAACAATTGAAAAGCAATTATATATATAAAAGCAACTAAAATACATAGAAACATACGCAAGTGGCATAAGACATGAGTGTAAATTCTACAGAAATCTTTGAGTTAAAACATGTATACAAGTCTAACTTCAGCCAAGTGACAGTTCACCTGCAAGGCCTGGTGTCATGCCAGGTTGTTTGTTCCCCTCATACATTTTCAGTAAGAAGTTTGGAACACCTGCCACGGTCTTCCCATGGTCAGAGCGTGCGGTCCCTCCTCTCAAGGCAGAATGATAGATACCACGGGGCATGTTCGTCATCTCCTGTTTCACAAGTGATGTTGCAAATTCTTCAAATGCTGGATGAAATGCAGGAAAACACAACGTTTCTTTAATCTTTCAGGCACGATCATGACTGAAAGAGTCTGATGACTGAATGACCAAACAAATCCTGGAAAACTCAGATCAACACCTGTGATTCAGTGGAGATATGCTATGTAAAACTAGTAATGACACATTCAGACGAAAGGCCAAAGAATTAAGAACTCTTAGCAAGTTTCTCTGGCACCATACTTGCTGCCATCGCATCTTCTGATGACTAAGTCATGTCAGTCACGAAGGCTGGGATGAAAAACACTCTTAACTGTTCCATGTTGAGTGCATTCTTTGCCTGCTACATCAGTAACACTGGTACATGCTGTAAGAAGGACAAATAAAACTGCTGCTTACCAATACAATGAAAAATACTGTCTCTAAAACTAGGTTGTTTAACAAGATCTAAAAGAACAATGCAAAGAAGGCAGAGAGAGTATCTGTAAACAAGGGAAACAGAGAACTTTTACCTTGATTCCTGTTACCATAGTGGTACAAATTGTTTATAACATTCTGTGTTCTCAAGCTATGCACATTATAGTCTAACCACCTTTGACATTATACAGAGCATAAAGTTATTGCTCATTTGTGAAGTCAATCTGAAGCAGCCTTCATAGTTTATGTTAGAAAAAAAGATCATGTTTTTGTATGTACCATGTATGTACATGACCACATGGTGTTTCTTCCATCACCACCAAGAGCCAACACTGTGCCATGACGTTGTAAATCTGATATGTTTACAAATCTGTTAGTGCTTTTGTTACAAAACTGAATTTCACAACTGTTGCACAACTGTTTCACACTAGGCTTGAAACCTTGGCATACAAGTTCCAAAATGAAACGCAGTCCTGCTTTGATTAGGAACTGGAGGACAAAGGAGCCAAAATGGCACTCATTCATCCTGTCTGTGTCCAAGAATTATCCATGGCAGCTTGGTATAAAATAGCTTTATACTTGAACTTCCTCACATTTCTTGTTTTCAGGAAGTTCCCATGACTTTCATTACAACTTTTTCCCAATTCAATTTCATAGTGGAGTAGCAGCGTAAAT
This sequence comes from Urocolius indicus, assembly GCA_013401255.1. Taxonomy (NCBI): domain Eukaryota; kingdom Metazoa; phylum Chordata; class Aves; order Coliiformes; family Coliidae; genus Urocolius; species Urocolius indicus. The sequence goes on from WBNH01003780.1 coordinate 43,398, forward strand.
CTGTAGCATGACAGGATGTGCACCTACATCTGGGGATTTTTTTCTCTACCTGTAATGCCAACAGTCTTCAAACCAGAATCTCAGAATGCAGTTACGCTATTTTCACTACCATGATTCAGACAGAAATTACAAATCTTTGTCCCAGTGCTCAACAGTATATACTCTTCCAACAAAACTAAATTTATTCACATGGAAACACTATCCACCAAACTGCTCTAGATTTTTATGAGTTTTTTTGTGTTTAAGGTAGCTACAGCACTAGAGTAGAAATCTTTTGAAAGAGGACAGCTCTTTCTCTGTTGGTAACCATCCAGATCAACAGAAACATGGTAGCGCAGGTAATATCACACTCACTCTGCTGCACTAGCTATTTATGCCAAAGGATTTGACACTTACAAGCAGCTCTTCAGGCAAGATATACCACCCAAGACTATAGGTTGACAGATATAACTCAGTCTAGAAAATCTGGACAAATTTAATGACACACCTAGATATGCAGCAAATGCTAGAATGTAATATTTTAATGCTTGGAATCAATTTGAAGGAAAAAAAAGAGGTAACTAACACAACAAAGAAAATACTTAGCTTTCTTCATGTGCAGACATTAATACAAATATTAATATACATTAACTATACAATTACCTATGTTAATGTTTAACTATTACTTAACTAATATTTATGTAGTAACTATAGCAGCTGTTGTCTGAAGTTTATAGTTTGCTATATGGGATAATTTTTCATTCACTGTGATATGCTATGGACTCAAATGCTTTGACACAATATGGAAACTGAAATAACAAATCAGTTTTAAAAGAATCTGAGAGAAAATACTGCCTCAAACTTCACTTTCTAATGCTTCACATAAGCAGACAGCTATGATACACTGCAACTGGCAGCATGTTCAAACCAACTGCCATAAAAAGTCTGCATTTACTTTGTTTCCTAGTTCTTCCTCAGTTCTGTTGCAGAAATAAGCCCGTAGACTTGTTTGCAAGCTTAGATGTGCTTCTCCCACAGAGCTGGAGGAGGCACTTGGGAAAAAAAAAAGTAATTCAATAGCAATGCCAACACCTGTATGCCCACCCTGTAACAGCAGCTGTCAGCATTAAGTGTTCAACTCTGCAGGAAGAAGCATGCAAAGTCTGAGAAAAACTAAACATTTTCCTCCTCCTGCAAGGACTAAAGAATAGGGAAGGAAGAAAAACAAGCACTGAGAGTTTAAGGAATCAGCAAGGAAAAGCAAGAACAGAGATCTCACAAGCAGCAAGCTAAATTTCCTTTAGAAGTTTCATCTGATTTGGACTAATAAGGACTTCTGGAGAAACTGAGAAAGACTGCCTTCTTAAAAAGCATTTTAGTTCTTCTCCTTCTAAGCTGTAAGGAAGTAGTGATTTATTCACAATAATGTGTCATTGCAGGATTCCAGCAGATGAGATGGCACATACTCAGCTCTGATAGAACAGAGACTTTGTGACTCTTGGCCTATCTTGGTCACCACCTTGTGAACTCATAACAAACCACCCCTACAAGTCACTACAGCTTTTGCTCACCTGTTGTGTTCTCTGTGCTAAAAGAAGATGAAGCCTGTGATAAGTAAGGATCTGTCCAGGGAGTGTTCATATTGGAAGAGTTATTTGCATATGCTTTTATACCTGTTTGTAGTAGCTACATCTTTTTATTATCTGCTCTCTCTCAAGTCCATTCTGGTTTCCCATCTTCCTGCTAAGTTGACTATGTAATCATTCATTACACAGCTTGAATTTTTTGCCCAGACAGACCATTGTCATGTGTTGAAGTTGAATGTGTCAGTTTTTCCCATAAAGCTTAAAGAATTTACCAGTTAGCATATACAGACTCTCTAGGTGAGGTTAAAAATCAACATTTTTTCATTAAATGTTTCAGAATATTTAATGAATGACCTCCAGTGCTCTACTGTCTGCTCCTCCATAGTATTATTATCTCATGGCTATGTTCACAGGTGGCAAATACATTGAGATCCCAGACATTCTACAAACAGTAAAATAACAATGCTTGCATCCAAACACTAATCTTGTAAGTAAAAATGAAAGATAGCAATCAACAGAACACTAAAATCCCAAATATGAAAGGTGGTTCAACCTCATAGGTGTCAAAATAAGAGCATAATCCAGAGATGACCCGTTAAAGCATACTTCGGTATCAACATGCCTCACTAAAATTAAGCATTAAGCCTAACACTAATATCTTTATTGACTGAGTAGATTTTGTAAATAGCATTGTTTTAATACTATTAATACTCTGTTCATAAAACAATATGATTTTGGGTGTGTTTTTTTTTTCCTTCAGTCCATGCCGGTTAAAATACAAAGCTATCTTCCAAAACATCTGCTCAGTTCTCCCTACTGAAGTTGCACAGTGACGAAATAATGCCCACCTGAAGTAAATAATAAACAACTAGCTTTTTTAAACAGGAAAGATAAACATTTTAAAGTTATAAGCATTTTTCCAACCATCAGGACCTCTGATCCACTGTCTTCCTAAAAGAAGGTTGGGGGTTTTATGCCCCTTTGAACTTTTACTTGGCTGAATCACAGAGGAAAACATATTTTCCCAGGGAGGGGGGAAAAAAAAAGAAAAGGCTTCACTAAAACATGACGCTTCATTGCAAGAAAGCCACGTGTCTGTACAGTCACTGTGATTATAGATCTGTTAAGTAACCACAAATACTGAATATATTGTACCTCCTAAAACAGAAGGTGGCGTTAGAGACAACAGCTTGATGTATGAGGAACCTGGAACAAAAAGATCCATCTCCTTCTCTTCTTCATCCTCATTCATGCCTGTCTCCTCCAGTAAGTCAACTTCTGGTCGTGCCTGAAAGATTAAAACGTCCAGAAAAATGTTAGCATGAATACTTCATATCCTCATTACCTTTCCATGATTCCAAGCGTCAACCAAGTGCCAAAACTACCAACTTAACAATGTGAACTCCATTAGTGTAAAACAATGGTTTTTGTTGGCAGTTAAATATACACAGAGCATTTCCACACTAGATGTTCTTTTTCCTTATTAGTTCTCAGATGTGAAAAAAGTAATATATTTCCAACCTTTTCAATGAAAACATATTCACTCATTTTCCAATGAGTGTAAAGTAATAGCACCAATAATACAGAGCTATCTACCACCATGGAAGATTTAGTATTGCAGCAGTGGTTAGAGATTTCCCTCATTCTAATCCTGTGCTCCTCTATGCAAAATATATTTTTCTTTTATAAGGTTTATGCTGAACTCTTCTCATCAATTCATATAAAGCAAGTAAGTTTTTTAATTTTCAGGTTACTTATTCTGATCTTTTCCTAACAGTTAGTTACAACACACAAATGGAGCTAATCTTCTTATAATGCCATAAACAAAAACTTATGTAAATATTTAGTACACCATGCAGTACCAAAGGATTACTGATTATTGCCTTTCAGGTTTATTGTATTTTTTTTTTGAAGTCACATAGATGACCTTATATGTTCCTCTCCTTCCAGTCTTTCATTTTGTAAGGTTCTAATAGCCCTCTATATATTTTAAAAGGCTTCCAATAAGTACTTCTATTCCTTTCTGTCTGCCTTTATCATTTAAAAAGCAAAATGTTGTGCTGTAAAAGTCCAGAACAGAAACACAGGAAAAGTTTTCAGCTTAACTCCAGAAAGAGCACCTTCTTTTCAAACTGACTTGCCCATTGTAGGAACAAAAGCAGTAAGCGTGAATGTAAAGGCACTGGATGCAGCAGTAAGCACAAGAGCTGCTTACTGTTAGAACTCAACTGTAACAGTAGCATAAAATGCAAATCAGATGCCTAAAAAACAATCTGCTGATTTAACTAATGAAAGAAGAAAAACTACTGCTTCTAACTGCTTAGATGTTACTCAGCCTGCATTTGTGCCTTTCCTTTCCCCCAAATTGTAGTTATGTTAATCATCAATAATATCATCCCATTGCACCAGCAGGAGCTCACTTTCCTTCTATGAGGCACTTATGGTTCTCTGGTAGAGATGGCACAATGTCCTGTTTCCCTTTCAACAGGATTCAACCCACATCAGACAAAACTGCCACATGCCCTTGTATTAAACATGAAACACAGATACCTGTTCAGGAAGATGAAGAATTGTATGTTCTCCAGAGCCAAATGATGAGAGTGATTGATAGGCTGAAATGGCTACAATAGCATCCTAGAAAATTAACACAAAAGAAAACAAAATCACAAGCACAGCACATGGTATTGCTACCTACAGAAAACTCCACACACAAAGGGCCTATTCACAAACTACTGAATCCTAAAAAAGAATTTAAAATAACCACATAGTCCTGTGGCGCACTCTCAATTGTTTACAACAGTATATATAATATACAATGCAAACTAACAAGATCAATTATCTAGTCTTGATTGCAAACATTCTCAGTGCTACTTAGGAATACCTGAGCTATTTAAAATGCTTTGTAGCCACTGTGTTACAATACCCCAACAAAGAGTTGTCACAGTCACAGCTTAGCCAACAATGTTTCACCATAGCAAGGCTGAAGTCTTACAGAGGAGTGAAATTAATTTGTGTTACAATTCTCTTTGGGAGTAGCACACATTAGAATCATCAGTTACCACTTTTCATGTGCACTACATTGCTTCAAAATCAGTGTTTGACTGTCAATAAGCAGAAATCTCAACTAAAAAAAAATGCTGACACTAATAACTTTGTATTAACAGAGACATATAAAACACCATCCAGTTGCTGACATCAGGAATTAACATGTTCACTTCTATCACTGACCTTGTTTTGTGTATTGTTCCAAAGGAAGCTGATAACTTGACTCTTGAACTTCTACAAAAACAAACAAAACTGACATTCCAATTGTCTTTAACAAAACAAGCAGTTTAAACAGAGGCAGTCACCTGTGTTGTGGTTTTGCCCAGCCAGCAAAGAAGAACCAAGACAGTCTCTTGCTCAGTGCCCCCCATCACCCTCACCCTCGTTAGGATGGTGGAGGCCCCAGCAAAATTGGAGGGAAAAAAGTTAACCAAGAATGTTGTGGATTGAGACAAGGGCAGGGAGGGCTCACTGACAATTACAGTTCCGGGCAAAACAGACTCCAGTACTTGATATAGACAGGAAAGTAGGAAAGCTTATTCTACTACCTACAAGAAACAGTATAGAACAAAAGCAGAAACACAGCAGGATGATGAGAAAATTACAACCAGTACTTTAAGATCTCCCTCCCTCATCCCTCCTTTCTTCCCGGGCCCAGCTCACTGCTCTCGGTATCTCTGCCTCCTCCCATCTCAATGGCTTGGGGGGGCAGGGATTGGGGAATGTGGTCAGTCTCTCACAGATGGGCTCTGCCGCTTCTGCCTTCTCAGATGAGGGTGACTCCTGGCATTCTTCCCCTGCTCCAATATGAGGTCCCTCACACGGGACACAGTCTTTTTGAAAGGACACAGTCCTTTTGATAATTTTTAACTTTTCTGGTGTGAGCTCTTCCCCTCTGCTACAGCTTCTGTGGACATGGGGTCTCTCACACGGGACACAGCCTCCTCTGGCCATAGTCACTGCCCCGGGCATGGGGTCTTTAATGCAAACAAATCACTGCTTCATCAGCCTGTCTGCAGGATGCAGGGGGGTCTCTGCTCCAGCACACATCCTCCTCCTCTCTTCCATCATTGACCTTGGAGTCCGCGTGGTTACTTCTCTCTCTCTAGCATCAATTTGCACCACCACCACCACCCGGAAAAGAAGGGACAGAAGAAGGAACAGGAAGAACCCTCTACTGCTGCTTCTTCTTAAGAAGTGGTCATGAAGGTGTCTAATTGGCTCAGCCCCAGAAATGGGTCTGGCTCAGAGTTGCTGAGAGTTTTGAGCAATTTCTTACAGGAGCCATCTTTACAGCCCCTTCCTCCTTCCCTGAAACAGTGTCATGTCAAACCATGACAAACTGAAACAAGTTGGTGCCACATCAACATGCATTGAGTTAGGAAAGCAGAAGAGGCATAGGTTTGAACTGCAGATGCATTCCCACATCCTCACACTCTGAGAGAGGGAAATGTCTGATCAATCTGGAACTGGAATTTCTCACCTATCTCCCAGCATTCACTAAGCAAGCTGAAACTGTGAAACTGTATGGAAGTGTGCACTATGATTAACTTTAATTAGGCAGTGGGTGCAATTTAAAGATACTAAAAACAAGCAAGCACATTTGAAACTCTAGATGAGTTTTAGATAAAGACACACCAAGAGAAGAAACATACATTAGCCTAAGAGTACATACCTCATATTCATTTGTATTCACTGTCAATGAGGGAACCAGAGCAAATAATTCATTCAATGCTTTTAAAATCAGAGGTCTTCTATCGCAACTCAGTTTTGGTGACAGGGCATTCCATGTAGAACGGATGCAAACAACCTGGAGGGAAAGTGGAAGGCACCATTACTAACAGCAATCCCAAACTGACTTAAACGCTTCTTTCCAGCACTCGTCTTCTTTCTTCATATCTGGGAACATAAATTAGTTTAGGGTTCATAAAAAGAAAAAAAGCAAACATATTCAAGACTCACTAGTATTACCAGTCTGGCATAATGAAAAAATACTGCACAAACACAAAACCAGATAAAACAGCTACCAGTAGGAAAAAATGAGATACTGTTAGCAACACATGTAAAGCTGTAGATATATCTTCAAGTAACTACTGCTCTACTTCATTTCTTTAAATCACCTTGAAAGCAAGCTGTCTCTGGGAGCTCAAGAAGATGGAAGCAGAGCAAGCTACAAAGGGAGTAATGTTCTCTGGGAACTCCTCCAAAAGACAATGCACTTAACCTTTAAACACAACCAAATCCAATCAAATTTCCAGAACAAATGAAGAATTTATAACTGCAGGAATCCAAAAAATCATAGGGAAAATGTCAAATTAAAATAAACACTACTACCACAGCATCATAGTTGCTTAGCGTTATACTAATCAAGCCGATTCTTAAAATTTCCAGTGAGCAAAATCACTTCAACAAAGCAGAAACAAACAAAAACCAAAGCTGTTAGGACGTCACAGTAACATCAATTTATGTCATGCTTTCAATTGTTAAAATACCTGTGAAACTTGTTTCAAAATCACAGATTTGATTTGTGTTCTGCTAATTTGCTGAACACAGGAACTTCAGCCTTTTAAATCTGCCTTTGCATTTATACTATAGATGAGAACGTCACTGTGTTTTAAACAGAAGCCAAACTTGTTCTAGATACACTTCTGCAGTTCACGCTACTAGGTCCTTAAAAGCAATGACAACAAAACATTTGCAATGGCACGTAAAACCAGGACTAGTTGCAGGCTTCCATGCTACAAAGAATCCAGTAGAAACTGAAAAAAAAATTAAAAACCATGCTTTTTCTATGGTTTGCTTTTGGGTTTTTTTCAGCTCATGAGGCCAATATTTGCTTACAGATACACCATGAAAAGCAAAGTAACTTCTCACTATAGATCACAAAATTAAACAGAGCACCTTGTTGAGTATGGTTCTAAGGTCAATATTTTTTCATAGATTAAAAATCCCTACAAAAGAAAAAAAAGTAAAAAAAATTAGATCCTCAACTGAAAAGACAACATTCTGCATCGAAATAAGCCTAATCTGGTCTTCAAGGCCTATAGCGGGTAAGGAAAGCTGAATAATTACACTTCCAAATTTAGTAGTAGTAGGTACATGCATTCCAGTGGTCAGGTTACAAAAAGATTCTCAGAGGAGAATTCTCATGCAGATACAACATACACTAGGAAGCATTACAGCATGGTAAAATAGCACTAGTCAGACAGATTAACAGATCTGAATATTTACTTAAATTATACACCAATAGCCAATTTTGTTGGCTGTAAGGGGGTGAGGAGGAGGAATGGGGAAGTTATACAGCATATTTTCCACAACTGAACAGTTTCAATAGCAATAAACAAACCCTTTCTCCACTCAACATTCAGTATTTGATAAGCAATAGCAAATTTGTTGGCTTCTTTGCCCCAGCCAACTATAACTTCTGGGGCTCACAGACATTACAGTGAATAAAAACAAGAACCAAATGCATTATAAAACATATTTACAGCAACCTCTGTGTTACAGTGCTGTTTCAAAGAAAACCTAAAAATATTGTCTCTCTTTACCAAGACAGTAGCTAGTTCAATTTCATAGCAATTTTTCTGGAAGAACATTCTGGAGACTTGCTTCACTTTTCAGGTCTCAGTTCAAACAGACAATTCACTTCTAGTGTAGCTTTAAATACACAAACTTTCTCATTGAATACATGATGGCTGCTTCTTGTTATATGTACATATTTTTATGATTATCACCTGTGATGGTGAGGGAGCCCTGGCACAGGCTGCCCAGGGAGGGTGAGGAACCTCCTTCTTTCAAAACCCACCTGGACACATTCCCATGTGACCTGAACAAGATGAACCTGATTTACTAGAGAGTGGGACTAGATGATCTGTGGAGGTCCCTTCCAGAACCTACTATTCTGTGAAAAGAAAGGTATTGTGCCTGCTCCTTCTGATGTATAGCTTAACACTCTCATTTTTTTTTTTTTTTAAACCATTAATCTCTATGAAAACAATGTCAACATGTAAACTGTAGTACTAATGCACATTTGAGGTAAGTGCTGTCTACATATCAATGAGTGTGAGTTTCAGACCCTCTACACGCTCAAGAGCACATTTCTGTATCAGATTACATTCATAATGTTTGGGGTTAGGTTTTTTGAATGTTTCTAGGAGTTAGAAATGATGCTGCTGCCATCAGCAATGTGATCTGTATCCATCCTACCCTCTTAGCTGAAAGACTACTAGGCTGTAACTAGTATCTAGCTGTCCATCACATCTTAATCAAATTTGCATAGTGAAGAAACGAATGTCTGCACATTTAAACTATAACTACAGCACAGCCCTGACACAACTAGTCCTACTTAGCACTTTACAGATAAAAAAAATATCTTCATGACAGCTTAGTAGCAGTCAGCAGTCAACATGTAGTCAGTACTATATTTTGCATTTCTGGGCACTGAAAAACATGTCTAAGTGGTACATCTGAAGAATTATACAGAAGATACATAAACAAGTAGTTGTGTTCCACAGGAAGTTTGACTAGATGGTACTATTGGTACTAAACTTTCTGAGTTTTCTTTATTAGTTTTTTCCAGTTGCCCATGCTTGCTCTCTGTAAGGAACCACGTAGTTCAGTAAGAACATGAGTAATTTCCCTGTAAGATTTGGTCAAACCTAACCTTGCTCCCTGTGGATGATTTCAAATTTTGACACTACTCAAAATAATTCTGTCTGGAATTTATCTTTTTCTAACATTTATCCTTCAGATATCAGGCTCCACACTGTAACAAAAACCATGCAAAAGAAGAAGAGCCACAAAACAAAGAAATCCAACCAAAAAAAGAACTGTCTATGCCCCAAAATCCTAAGAACAAAATCAAGAAAAATATCAAATCCGTAACAATGCAGACTTAGAACCAAAGTCTAGACTTAAACAACAAACAAATGCTATGCACAACAAGGTATAAACAAACATACCTAGCCTTTTAAAGGTGAAAATATACCATAATTGCAAATCACAACTCTTCTTTAAACTACCTGACTTAATGCCATGAAAATTTCTTCCAAGTGTATGAAATTAAAGCAAAGTAACAGTCAAAGAGAAACACAAATCCATCTTTGTAATGGTATAAAATGAAGAGGTGTTTATGAACAGTTTTTTTTTTACAAAGGCATTAAGGAAAATAGTTTTAGTGTTATTCTGCACTGAAAAAAAGAGAATACTTGATATCACTGAATTTAGGTAACTGCTGAATTAAGTAGTCACTTTGGTGAATGCAAAAGAGATTTTGAGAGTGCAGTTTAAAAAAGTGTCTTTTGAATTGAATCTTGTTCAGGAATAGCAGGCCTGTGAGTATATTTCTATGGTAACGACCACTGATGGCTAGAAACAATCAGGACCACCTGGTATTCAGCAGACAGCAGTGATTAATTTTTGAACAATTGTGGAGGACCAGTGACATGCCTGAGGACTCAGGAAACTACACACCCATCAGCCTCACCTCCATCCCATTAAAAAAAATCCCATCATAATCGAAAAGCTCACTCAGAATGCCATCTCAAAAACATGTGAAGGAAAAGATGGTTATCCTGAGGAATCAATATGGATTCACCAAGGGGAAATCCAGCTTGATCAAACTGATAGCCTTCTATGAGGGCATAACTAGCTAGCTAGGTGAGGGGAGAGCAGTGAATGTCATCTACCTTGACTTCAGCAAGGCCTTTCACACTGTCTCCCATAACATCCTCAAGAAAAAGCTCAGGCAGTGTGGCTTGGATGAGTGGACAGTGAGGTGGATCGAAAGCTGGCTCAATGACAGAACCCAGAGGGTGGTGATCAATGGCACAGAATCGAGTTGGAGGCCTGTGGNCCTGGGAGTCCTGGATGATAATAAACTAATAAACTAAACAATATGCCCTCGTGGCCAAGAAGGCTAATGGTATTCTGGATCAAGAAGAGTGTGGCCAGCAGGTCAAGGGAGATTCTTCTCCCCCTCTACTGTGAGGCCTCATCTGGAGTCCTGTGTCCAGTTCTGGGCTCCTCAGCTCAAAAGGGACAGGGAACTTCTGGGGAGAGTCCAGCACAGAGTCACCAAGATGATCAGGGGACTGAAGCATCTTCCTTATGAGGAAAAGTTGGAGGAACTGGGGCTGTTCAGCCTGGAGAAGAAGAGACTGAGGGGAGACCTCAGTAATACTTAGGAGTATTTGAAAAGTGTATGTCAAGGTGATGGGGTAACACATTTTTTCTGTAGTGTCCAGTGAGAGGACAAGGGGTAATGGACAAAAGCTGGAACACAAGAAGTTTCACAAACTTAAGGAAAAACTTGTTTAGTGTGAGGGTGAGGGAGCACTGGCACAGGCTGCCCATGGAGGCTGTGGAGTTGCCTTCCCTGAAGGTTTTCAAAACCTGCCTGGAAGTGTTCCTGTGTAACTTGATCTAGGTAGATCTGCTTTAGCAAGGGGTTGTGGTCTAGATGATCTCTAGAGGTCTCTTCCAACCCATACCATTCCATGATTCTGTGAATAAATATTATTTCAGTAGTTTTGCCAGCACCAAAATACTTCCTCTATAAAATAAGTTTTAACAAGTTTTTCCTTTCACAAATAGAAAGAATTTCTCTACTGTATTTGTGTATATATATATATATATATATATAAAACATTCATACTAATGGCAGAGATACATACTGCTGCTTTGAAATTTATTGATACATGGCCATCTCAATAAATAGAAGTCCAGCAGAAATTCTTCTCCTGGCTGAAAGAAACAGTCTCTGTTTCAAAATGCTAAACAATTTATTAAAGAGTATATGTATCATGCACTTACAGAAAGATGCATACTTCAGTACAGCAATATAAATAGGCCAGTGTATGCAATTTTTGACCATCCTATTTTTGTAGACAATGACTTGTCAGTCTCTAGGATGCTCAACATGCATTGAAATGTCTTACTAGACTAAAACTGCCAACAGGTTGTCTCAAGATTACAGCACAACAAAAATAACACAGTCCCAAAATATAGCAAGTCTAACAAGTTGCATTACTGACAGATTAACTTCTTAGGAAAAATAATTAAAAAAAACAAGCAGATCACACTAAACAGAAAAAGTCAAGATTACATGAATACTTTTTTGGTGGGTTTTCTCAGCCTTTCACTATCAAGTGCTTCCATTTTCTCACTCATCACTGCTCTTGTATTGTTCTGGAGGCAAAATGGTAGAGACCATCATTTTATTAGCTTTTTAATTATTTTGTATTAGCTCTCCTGGTATTTATTTTTAAATGAAAGAATATTTAAACTGTAGTGTTTTATCTATTGCAACACTTTTGCAAGTGAAGCTTCAGATTTGACCATCATAACGCTGTCACAACCTGAAGACTTGAAGTGGGGGAAAAATGATTTAAAAGAACCTTAAGTTTTCCTGAGGTCTTGAGGTACTGGCTTGTACAAGACATACAATATCAGTGATGTCCAATGGTAGATTATAAGCTCAAAGATCTGAAGGCTCAAGTCTTGCAGAACACCAAGAAGCTGGCAGTACTGAGCAGCAGGAAAGGTTTTAAATATAAGACAGAATAAGGATGCTCCTAAGGCATTCTCCTGTCCTTTTATTATGTGTCATTCTGGACTCCAGTGGAATTCTCCAAAGCCAGTTTTTCTTGGATTGGAAAGGCACATATTCTGGTAGCTAGTTAAAAAGTTCAGTATTCAGAACTGCTAACATTTCTAGGATTCATGATTACATGGGGACCATGATGTTCTGAATTCAAAACCACTTCACATTCAATTCTACACAGTAACAAAAATAACCATCAGCCTGTATCAATGAAATCACAAAACTGCAAGGACATCATCATAGTTGGAGTAATAATATTTTCAGTTCAGTGGTGTTCAATTTGATAATCACAATTGGGAGCCACTAAGCAAAGTTTCTTTGGTATTTCTGATATAATTAAAACACTCCTACTGTGTAATAGTTCTCATGTTGCAAGTGCACCTTTGATTTGATGGAAATCCAGAAACTTATATACAACATCCAGAATGTTTGTGTGTCTACAAAAATCACTGGCAACAGAGCTTCCAGGCTAAAGCAGATGGTCCTATAATATGCTACTCTGATAGCTGCCAGCTGAAACATGAAAACTTAATTTAATAAGCCAGCATCCAAGTGCCAGATCTATGAAAGTCACAACAAATTCTGCTTCTCCGCAGTTAAGGTCTTAATGTTTTAAAAATTACATTGTTGCATCCAGAAATCATAAAATAGTAGCATTTTGGAAACTGTAGCTCTTGAAGAATGCAAAAGGGAAAGTTTTCTAAACATAAAAATTTAAAATCCTGCAAGTGTATCTTTCTGTTTCATTTCTCACTGTATTTCTTTACATACACATCCTTCAAATTATTACATTGTCTTTTGCCACATTATAAGGCATGCTTACTTCGCATGCTTCACAACCGAAACCAATAGGTTATGCTTGCTGACTCAGTTAACAGTTATAGAAGCAAGAAGAGAAAGAGCACTACTGCTTCAGGCAGCCTAAAGCCCTAGGAGGATGAGAAATAATACAAACAACATCTAAACCAAATTTCACTTCTGATCTAGGGAAGAACAAGACAGAGAAGCACGTAATTTTAAGAACTATTTCCTCTGAAACAGATACCCATTCATACCAAACCACAGTAATGCTGAGGCACCAAGCCTATCACAGAATTCTTGATTCATAAAATAACATGTTGGAAGTGACCACCAGAGGTCATCTAGTCTGACTTACCCCATGAAGAAAGGTCAAATGTACTAGGCTATGCAGCATCTCTTTCCCTTTTACAGTTATTTCATAGTTGTAAAATAATAGGTGCAAAATTGCTTGTAATGTATCTTAGCTCTTTATGGTTGTTTAGGTTCATGCTTTGATATCTACAGGTATCACAACCTCTTCCAATGAAAGCAAGTTACAAAGATTCCTCTCCTTTTGAGTGGATCACAAACCACAACACTTGCATAACAACAGCTCTCAAGTTTTTTAGTTGTGATTGACAGGCTCGATCCCTGTGATCACAATGCTGCAGACAGATCACCCTTATAGCCTATGTGTGAACCACCATCAGATCCTATATGTTTCATATCCTAAAACAACATATCAAATGAGAAAAAGGTTTTTCTTCTGGACTTGTTGAAGCCAAGACACAATTCTAGTGCTGGCAAATTCTGGTATTCTGAAAAAGTAACTTAAGCAGAACTGTGGGCCTTCAAATAACCAGAGCAGGGAATAGGTCTCACTTAACAGCTTTCTAAATAACACAATCATCTCTTAGCAACTCTCTCACCTCTTAGCAACCTTAACATCTCTTCCTAGAGTACATACAACAGAAAAGATCCCAATACCACTGCAATTCTTATTCAAACAACACAGCACATTCAGTAGAAATATAAAACTGATTCCCTGGCCTATCATTGTCCTAAAATGATCCTCAAGTAGCTACTCCTGAACTATTTATCTTCTTTTCCACCTTTCTGGCAAAGCCTTAAAACTGAATCAGTACATACAGACAGTAAACAAGGTAGTAATCAAGTCAACATATGGGATTCATCATTTATTGCATTGAGCAGCTCCACATCTTTCAGAACAATTGCCTGAAATTCAGAATCTCCTCTAACCTGTAATTAGGATAAAATATATCAGAATCTTTCTAGAAGATGGAATTGCAGCAAAACCCACCAGACACATCTTCAACTGCAAACTGTTAGATCTAACAGCCAGCTATGAAAAATCTGCAACTTGCAAAAAATGAAGAGCATATCCCAACACCGTGTAAGTGCTACACAGTGTGAGTGATCTGAAAAACCCTGTTATAGGAGAAGGTTCAGATGGGCAAAGGTGATGTGTCTATGAAGCTCAAAGAATAATGCAGGGTTAGATCAACCTGATGTGTTGCAAAGAGATCGACTCAACACAAAGGACCTGCTTTAGATCTACAGCTATAAACTGTACAGCAGTTGAACTGTTGGTGTAAATGTTTGATTCTAGTTTCCTACAAGAGTGTGAACAGGTCCCTCAATCAGATCAGCACATGGAGGAATGGATACGTGGCTTAGCCTAATATAGAGTATAAGAACTAGACAGCCAACAAAAGAACTTCAAAGAGAGGGTTTGAGCTGGCTTCAACCCACATATTCCTTTCTGGTGACTGGGGACACTCAGCATCATGACAGTGAGCATATTATGGAGACTAGTAACAGGAATCACAATGGTATCGTGATTGAACTGTACGTTGCAATTGTTATGTTTTGCTGAGTGAAACTTATACCCATATCATGATTTTGGTACATTCCTTATCACACTGATGAATCAGAAATTCTGTGTAACAACTGTCTTCAAGTAAGTAAATCTGACATTACACATTAAATCTTCTATGCATAAAGTATCTAAAATATCTTGCTCAGAAACTATTGGACTCACACTTTGAAAAAGTTTTCACACATATTGTGAAAATGAAAAATGACCCTGGCTGCCCTGTGACATTTGTGGACAAATATAATCTAGGAAAAAACTACAATAAATGAACACATCTTATTTTCAAAACATATTTTGCCCAAAACTCCAAAATCAGCTGACTTGACATGATGGGGTCACAAAGGCAGATGTACTACTATTAACCCTGAGGATTAACAGTCAAATCATTCCTCAATGCTGCATCCACAGTAAAACTTTGGCCATTATCGTTCTGTCTACACATTATGTCCACATGCAAATACGAAATGTTTACAGCAAAATTTTACCTACAAAAAGGGAATTATTTTTATGGGCTATAAAAAGATATTTCCAGCTTCTGCTAACAGTTAAGTACCCATAGCACAAGCTTCCTTGATGTATTTTACATCTGCAATTAATCCAATCTGACTTTGAAGACCAAATGGGAGAAGAAATATGCAAGTTAATAGCCACTGTTAATGTTTTAAATTAAAAAGTGTAAGATAACACTTATTAAAATTTAAAGCTATATTGTGTGCTTTCAAGAAAATAAAATTTTCCTAAGCTTAGAAAAAGTAGTAACCAACTGAAAGACACTGGTGCATTTAGCCTTCCTGAAGCTATTCAGTATTTTTCAAGCTATCGCTACCTATGGTTTCTTCCAAGAAGCATAAGAGTACTAGCTCTCTTAACTAGGAAAACTAGAAGACAAGTTTAGAATTCTGCTCCACCTTGAGAAAAAAAGTGAAATCTAAAAACCAGATATGATGGTAAAGCTCAGGAAAGCAAAAACAGAAGAGAGGTAGGGAAGAAAACAACATGGTACCACCAGCTAGACTACAGTAGTATGCTATGACCTAATCAAGTAACAGAAAAAGAAGCTGCCTCTATAGTGAATGTTTCCAAGACGAAAAGATGTTGGGTACAGAGGTAGGTGCGGTAACAAGAACTGTATGCGACTAGATGACCTTTAAAGGTACATTCCAAACCTTACTATTCTATGATTCAATGAGATAACATAATGCATTCATAAGAGGAAAAATTAGGTTTACTTTGCCACAAACTATTTTGCATTGAAATAGATTCTGGTATCTGACTTGAAAGTGGAGCTAGTAATAAAATTTTCCTTCAGGGAGAGCATAATCACAGAATTCAGAAAGAGGAAAAAAAGCACTAGCGTTTCTAGGAGCAGCAACAGGCAATTAGGAAACCAAGTGAAATGGCAAATACTCTCTTACTGAGTGTTCACCAGACTGATCATGTTGAATACAGGGCAATCAAGTTCCTAGTCAGCTGCTCACAACTCTTTTTACTCACTCATTCAGTATATGGAAAAACTCTTACCTACATGGTGCTCATTTTGGAGCCAGGCAGCTCCTTTCAACAGCAAATCTGTACCGTTAAGGAATCACACCTACACTACTGGCTAAAGACATCAATGGAAATTATTACATTAACTACCTGTAAGTCCAAGGATATTAAGTAAAACAAAAAGAATGAGAAGTAAACAAGACCTGAGAAACTGAAACTATCAGCAACCTAAGTCCAAGAATTTAATGATCCTCTGACAACATCTCAACACAAGCCCACCATTTAAAGGGTATAGATTTCAAATAACATCCAGCTTTGTAATTCCTACTAAATGTTAAATTCAGTTAACATAATTCATTCTCATGCAACATATCAGTTCATTATATTAATCTACTATCCTGGTTTCTTTATGATCAATAAAACAGATGTGGACTGAGGAAATAAACAGAAAGAAACCATTTCCACAAAAAGCTTGGAAAGGGGGTTTAAATACTATGCTTAGCATTTTAATTCTTCAGTGTTTCTTGGCTTGTGTACAGGACACATGAAATGAATTAGATGCTGGGAGAGATGGCCTTATAGGAAGTACACTGGCTTCTGTTGAAATTGCTGGCATAAGCCCCAAAGTATTTGCCCAGAAATTGGAACTGTGGTCTGGCAAGAACTGTGTATATTTTACATTTTACATTTTTGATGTGCAAGTCACTGTGCACTATTCATTATTTCTACCAGAAGGAAAAAAAAAAAAAAAAAAAAAAGGACAACTAGCTCTTCTTGTAAGTCCCACAAGAAGAGCTAAGCTAATATTCTTAATGCTATTTGTGTAGCATGTACTTTCGGTAAAGTTCTTACATTTACACAAAACAATTACTGCAGTCAACAAAACAGAAACCTCTTCTTCCACAACATTTGACCAAAAAATCCATGTTACATCATGTTTTATTACAGTGTTACTTTTGTATGAGAGCCTTCCTGAGAGTCTCAGAACTCAGTGTTGACAAAGCCACATGGTGCACAGGTTTTCACCGTCACTTATGTCAACAGTGTACATATGAAAAAATAATGTGTTATACTGGTGCAGAAGTTGACTGAAAAGTAGATGTACACTAAAATCCTGCACCTAACCAGCTGCAAAAGTTAAAGCTTAAAGGGTTTTAATCCTTTTCCCATGGTTATCTATTTGTGACAGTGGTAGAGAGAAAGCACCAAAACAAAACCAACTGACCAACCTCTATGATTACATCTTTTATGTTTTTTATATCTTAAGGCTTCTGAAGTGCAAACTGGAGTCTAAACACTGAATAAGGGACAGACTGCATTATTTGACCCAAATGGTTACTCATTTCACCAAGCCACAAAAGAATTCTCCACTGAAGTTTTCAGTGTACTAGGATGGAGATCTGGTCTCCCAGAAGACTGCAGTGATGAAGTTAGAATCATAGAATCATTTCAGCTGGAAGAGACCTTTAAGACCATTGACTCCAACTTGTCCCAGCCCTATCAATCACTAGATCATTTCCCTTTGTGCACTTGTCTCAACACCTGCAGGGACGGTGACTCCACCAGCTCCCTGGGCAGTCTGTTCCAATGCCTGACAACCCTTTCAGTAAAGAAATTCCTCCTCATATCCAGCCTGAAAGTTGGGGAAATCATGCAAGCTGAAGAAGGCCTGTAAGAATTAGGACAGGAAAAAATGGTACCTGTCCACAAAGTAATTCCTTCTTTGCTTGCTTCCTTCCTTCCATCCTAAGTATCTGGACTCCTCTTGGCCTTTCACTTCACAACGCTGGTATAGTATTTCTGTTCTCAACTAAGATTATTGCAGTAGGATGTGACATCTGTCATAGATCTATCTCCAGCTTCTCTGCAGGAAACAAAATCTAAATCTAATCCAGCCTGGGAAAACATTGATTAAACACTGAGGTCAGCATTCAAAAATCTATGTGACCTTATAAGCCACACTCCCTACCAAAAGCAAGTACAGCAATTACCTTGAATAAACTGGTTTTTAGTAGACACTGTCCAAAGCTTTTTAACTGTACTGAATACTAGGGTGTACCAAGCACTAGCCATTTACTACTTTCTTCTTGAACTGCTGTCATGTTTTCTAACATACTAATGTGGCAATAGCTCAACGTTGTTAGCTTAGTCTCACTGCAGTGAGCACTGCACTATAAGATACAAAGCGCATAAATTTCAAATAGCCGTTTGGCAGAGAATGGATCATCAAACATTCTTGCAGCCTATCATTACTCCACTTACTCAGATGGCCTGGATAGTCCATAGTTTGTCTATAATGTGACATGTTTTTGCTTGCGTCATGCTGTCTGGGATGTCACTGGAAACAAAGACCTTTGGTGTCTAACTCAGTGGTATTGTAAGACCACAGGACAATTTTTGTTGGAAGACATCTCAGGATATTTCTAGCCGAACATCCTTCTCAAAGTAGGGTCACATTGCCATCAGATTCAGTTGCTCAGTGTAATATCCAAAAGGAATATGAAAACCTCTGAAGATGAAGACAGCACAACATCTCTGAGCAGCTTGGTCCGATGGTTACTTGGTGTTTTCATCAGTAATGCATTACAGTAAAATAGAAGGCTTCTCATAACAAATTATTTCCATCCCTATCAAAATAACTATATGAATGACATACAGTAAGACAAGCCAGTAGAGAAGGTATAAAAAATGAGACTAACATATTTCTGAACTAATCAGAATGATGTGCCAAATACTCATTCTTGTCAAATCACAGAATCACAAAGGTTGGAAGGGACCTCGGCAATTTCAAAGCCAACCTAAAATTCCAACCCATGCACTGAAGGGCTGAATTGGTGTAGTAGTTCACAGTAGGAAAAGCTAAGTGATGTGGGAAAAGCAGAGTTTAATTTGTAAGGAGATAAAATTTCAGCAATAATCTAATGTACAAGTAAAAAAAAACCTGCAACTAGCAAAGAAGTCCTCGATCCACAAGCAAAACACGAAACAAAGGGACAAGCCAATTTAATCTTACCTCAGCCTCACAAAGTGCCTGAAGACCCTGTAATACTATGGCAGCAGGTGAAGCTTGATCTGGTTTTGTGCATTCATTTAACACCTGGGAAATTGCAGCCAACATGTCTGCTCCGTGCTGGTATGGCCTAAAGGTAAAAAACATGATACATTCATGCACACACACTAGTTCTATTCTATACATAAAAGTATCTCATTAAGTACTGGTTTTCTTTAAGTGGCAACCAAGACAGACCAAAACTGAGAGGAAAATGTAATGTAATAGAAACAAGGAAGAATATGATGGACAGCTCTAAAGGCTGAGCAACAAGAACAACTAAATCATCAGGCATTAACTTCCAAATAAATTATGACCAAGTGGTTAGGCTACAGAATTTTTTGTCCAAGGATGTTGTGTATGCTAAAATATTAAATCACTCAAGATGTGGCTGAGAAATAAAAATCTACCTGTGTTATTAAAGACACTTTGCCTCTTTGTTGCAGTCTTCTGTAAGTACTCACTACCGAGAATTGGTGGATGTTTGGGCAGCAAAAGACTTGGCTCTCTTACATCAGATAGGAATATTTTCCACATATTTTGGGCTGCAATGTTATTTGTCTCCACTGATTGCAAGGGCTGCTTGTACACTTTCTAGTATTGCAATACCCATTCAGTTTTACTGGGCAGTGGTGGGAAGGTGTCAACTGCTGATTCATCAGTTGCTCATAGTGTTTCTGAGGAACTTAAGGTAAAATGGCACCTGGCCAGATCATTATATGCACAAAATATTCAGGCTTCCACTATTTGCTCTCGCTTTCTTCTAAATAATTGCACAAAGAATGTGCACCTGAACTCTAACTACACCACTTACCTGATAAAAAGAGTATTACAGCTGCATTGAGACTTATGTCTGGCTTTGCACCTTTTTTTTTTTTTAATTAAAATTGCCTGAAATATACTGTTTGTCAAAATTTAAAAAGGTTGAAGAGGTAAAGGAAAGGATGTTTTCTTCAAAAACCTGTTTTCTTTAGTTGCTAACTGAAAGTACATGAGTATTCCCATTTAGTTAGTAACTGATCTCAAAGGAAAGTGACAGGTAGAAAGTGAAAAGTGAAGAGGTAAGAAAAGGTGGTATTGTGCACATACAATTAGGAGGTAATTGATTATGGTGTTGAAAAATTCTCTTTACAGGAACTATAAATTATTATCAAGAATGAATTTATTATCCAGTTAGACTTGTACAACTGTGATTTGTTGTCAGTACTACATCTGAATAAAGATCAGTAATTTGACGTGACAAAATATACTTCTCAGAAAAGCATTCAATCTTTCTTGGAATAGATGAAAAGATGGGCAGACCATTAGTTGCTTCTTCTAATGTTTCATCACTCCCTTTTTATAATGTGAAAGTGGTATGCTTTATGTTTCTGCTCTGGACCTGTATAGCATGTATGGTCTTTTCAGGATTAATACATTTTAATTTTAATATTACTTGCATATGCTTTCTATGATTTGTAATATAAAATTCCAAACTTCAAAGACATTGAGATTACCAATGCCTGAACCAGTATCTCACACAATCAGAAAACCATTACCTGTAATTCATGTAAGAGAGTAGGTAAAAATAATTATGCATCTTTTCTGAAAAAAAACCAAAACAACCCAACTTTTCACTTCCAAAGATGTAAGAGAAAACAATTGTGCTTACCTCTGCTTACATATATCTCTTATACAAGCAGCTTTAGCAATAAGCTTTTCCCATTGAGTATCTTTGTCTATAGATAAAGAGGGTGTATCAGACGTTGCCAAGAAATTCTGCAATTCTGGGTAAATTCGATCCTGGAAAAAATTTTTTTTAAAAATTATTACCACACCTTCAAAAGCTGGTGATGAGATTTTCAATTGCTAGCACTTTTATTATATGACTCCAAAATGCCACTTTTATTGCATAACATACTTTGCCTTTCATCATTACTGGAATCTAAAGCTGCATTGAGAGCTAATGGGCTTTTGCAGACCAAATCAGTACCACTGCTTTATAAACAGAGAAGTATGTTACTGCCATGTAACTAATGTGTTGCTCTTACTGCATATTTAAGAGAAGCAGAAAGCTGTCCTTCAATTGTTTTCCTAACACCAGTTTAATACCTCATGAAAAACAAACTATTGAAGTGTTTAACTAAAATTGTAACAATATAGGTACCATTTGCTTTAAGCTTGCTGATAATGCAATATTAGTTCAAGCTTTGGAACAATGTTCCAAAATTAATTTCCTTCCTTGGTTAGAGGTAACAAAGTTTACCAACTACACTTGGTGAAAGTACAAGAATTTTCTAACCTGTCTTTCCCATAAGGATGCCATCAGCCGCAAAGCAATTGCTCTAAGCTTTGGCACACTCCCCAGCATGTGTATGGAACGTAGAATCTGTGCTACACAAACCTGAAAGAAATTTTTTCAACAAATATCACAGTTAATTTTACATACCCAAGAACAAAGACCTACCTAAAAATCATTATTCTACAATCAAGTACAATGTAGAGATCATTGTCCAACTGCAGAAAGAAACTGAAAGTGGTTTTCTGAAAAACTTTAGTGCATAAGGAGTCTAAGACCATTTTCTTGATGATAATGATACAACACAAACAATAAAGTATACTGTACACTTAACTTTTTAAAACAAATGTTGTACCCCATCTAAAGCATTAGAAAGTTATATTGAATCTTACAAATTGATTATTTTAAGAGGCCATCTATTGTTAACTCCAAATGATTTTTATAAATGACCTCTGATATATACAATTTTTGCTCTACTTAAAAGTTTTTTCACTCTGACCTTGTGCACACCCAGCATAGGCAATGTATACAATATATCCCTGTAAAGTGCCGGCTCCAATGGTCTTCCTAACTTAAATATCAGAACTGGGATCAGATTTGGGACCTAAAATAAAAGAAAATCCAGAAATTAACTCAGAGTTAGGTTGTCAACATAGTATTTTACATAAGACGGTGAATTTGTCAGCATATATTGTGTACACCTATCTTTCTGCATTATTTTTCTGCTAATAGCAAAGAGAAAGAAAAATTTTCATATCTGCAATTCCACAGGACCTAAAATAATTTCCTTTTTAGTATCTTAAAAGCATCTTGTTATGCATGTTCAGTTGTAACCACTGCAATGATCTAAATTCCACAGTAAATTAATATTTACTTTAAATTCAATTATAGGCACACTGAAAGGAACTTACTACATTATTCAATACATGGCACAGAACTTCCAGAGCTGCTGCTGAAGGGATAATGAAGGAAAAGAGACTTATTTATTTCCATTTTCTTTTTATTTAGATCAAATTTTCAGTATTTTCATACTTGTAGTCCTCCATTTTTCTCTTGTGCACATTCACATCACTATGCCATAAAATTAAATCTACTCATGATCATCTTGCTTTTTTCCCCTCCACTTCTTTTTAGTGATACTTAAAAGTAATTACACTACACTAGTTTAGACTCTGCCTTTACACAGTAGCAATAATTTTCACTTAGCCTCATTGGTTAGTCTTCCATAGACAAAATCATAGAATCATAGAATGGTAGGGTTGGAAGGGACCTTTAGAGATCATCTAGTCCAACTACCCTGCAGAAGCAGGTCCACCTAGACCAGGTGGCATAGGAACACGTCCAGGTGGGTCTTGAAGATCTCCAAGGAAGGGGACCCCACACCCTCCCTGGGCAGCCTGTGCCAGGGCTCCCTCACCCTCATAGTAAAATAGTTTTTTCTTATATTTACATGGAACTTCTTGTGTTCCAGTTTCACCCCATTACTCCTTGCCCTGTTGTAAATATTAATAAGATTCCCCCTCAGTTTCCTCTTTGCATTACAAGAGCATATCATTCCCAAGAAGAGAAAAGCTCATTAGGAAATTTGGTATTAAGCACTAGCATGGAGAACACAATTATTTTTTAATCTTCTGCCCTTCCGAAAATTATTTTCCTTACATGATAAACACAGTATAGATGCTTCCATTTCACTTTTATTGTTTGCTTCTGGAGTAAGTCACTCTTGGAAGAGGTTTTTTTTCTCTCTTTGACTTCAAATTGACGTAACTTTAGAGAAGCCTTTCACCAAGTTCAAGATTGGAGGCTTAAAGCAGGAGAACAAATGTGTATTTTATCTCATACATACTGGACTGAGCTAGAAGACTGAGCAACTCTCAAAACCAATGCTTACAAGATTGGATCCAATGTGTAATTTAGCAATGTTACATCTTTCAGTATTTATCCTGGTAAGGTTAACTCTTTAGATATATATGGGTGGTTTACACATACAATGCTTAGAAAACTAATTTTGTTATAATATTCTCTCAATATAAATTTTTAAAAGAGCAGATGTCTTCGATAATAAAAATATTCACAGTACAAAGGTCTGTTTGTATCAGTCCACAGAAACTACAAAGCAAAAATAGTGAATAACCCTAAAAACCTCTGGGATTTTGCATAATTCTGTCTGTAATTATTGGTTACAAGTTTCAGACTAAAATGAAAAAACACCCTTTGTTCTACAAGACACCACTATCTTTACAGTTGAGCAAGGTCATGCTTCCACAAACTTTATAACCTTACTTCTATTTCCAAGGTTGCTGTTTACCTTTTTTGAGGTAGTCAATCATCCTCTCTAGACAAGAGGACTGGCTTTACTATAAATCTTTCAGAGCAAAACCAATAACAGTGGCTGAGAATTTCAAGCAGAATTCATTCAAGCTGGCTTTCACACTCAGTAGCACTTTCAATGCAAGTTTAACAGTGCACTGCTTTCCCATTTGTTATTCCAAACAAAAAGCATCTTCTTAGAGAGCATCTTCTCTTCCCTTTCAATCAGACCTTTAGATTGAAGGTAAATTGGGCAGTTGTCCAGTTTTTATTTTGTTCTGGTCTTAGTTGGGACAGAGCTAAGTTTCCTCATATTAGCTAGGATAGGGCTATGTTTTGGATTTGTGCTGAAAAGTGCTGGTAACAGCCATTCACACAGCAGGAAGGCTTTCTCTGTTTCTCATGCTGTCCCACTAATAAGTTGACTGGAGCTGCACAAAAGGCTGGGAGAGGACACAGCTGGGACAGTCGACTACTAGTGACCCAAAGGATATCCCAAACCATATGGTGTCATATCCTTTACATAAACTAGAGGAAGAAGGGAGGACATTCAGAGCAATGGTTCTTGTCTTCCCAAGTAACCATTACACATGATGGAGTCTGGCTTTCCTGTGGATGGATGAACACCTGTCTGTCCCTGGAAGTGAGGAATGAATTCATTATTTCACTTTGCTACTGCATGTGGCTTTTGCTTTTCCTATTCAAATGTTTTTCTATCAGCTTAAAAGTATCTCACTTTCATAATTTCTATTCTGCCCACATGGGAGGGGAGTGAGTAAGCAGCTGCCTGGGCTCAGTTGCCCACCAGGGTTAAGCCAAATGTACAAATTAGATTTTTATGTTACCTTTTACATAAAGACTAAATGGCAGATTAGCAAAACAGAAATAAGTTATCAGAGACACAGATGAGGCAGGATCTGTCAAGGTAAAACTTCATATGAAGCACGAATAGAATCATAGAATGGTAGGGGTTGGAAGGGACCTTTAGAGATCATCTAGTCCAAATCCCCTGCAGAAGCAGGTCCACCTAGATCAGGTGGCATAGGAACATGTCCAGGCGGGTCTTGAAGACCTCCAAGGAAGGAGACTCCACAACCTCCCTGGGCAGCCTGTGCCAGGGCTCCATCACCCTCACAGTGAAATGTTTAAATAGAACTTTTTGTGTTCCAGCTTCATCCCATTGCCCCTT
>WBNH01003780.1:69071-121481 GCA_013401255.1 Urocolius indicus
ACAAATGGTAGAAACCATCAAGAACAGACTGACTGAAACCCCCATTCCCTGCCCTCCTGAGCCTTTCGGTGGGGAAAGAGATAAAGACACCAGGATCAGAGCTCTGAGCCCAGGAAGAGAGGAGGAGTGAGGAGAGGGGAGGGCTGGTTGTACTCTTTTATCATTGTACCACTCTGTGTTGTTTTCTGTTTGTTATGTTTTGGGGTTTTATGGTTATATTTTATTTGGTGGTGGATTAAATTATGTTGTTTTCTTTCCCAAGGCGAGTAGCCTGGGCTGTTTTGTCTGGGAACATAAGCGGCACTTAAGCCCTTCCTGCCCTTTGGCAATTCTCAAGTCTTTGGCACTTGAGCCTAAACATGGTCTTTTATCCCCTGATGGGCCTAAACCAGGACGCATGTCACAAAGCTGTTAGTTTTATGCAAAGAGAAGACTCAAAATCTATATAGATGCTTTTATAAGAATCTAGCCTACAACCACAGATTTCAAAAGCCAATGTGTAATGAAACATACCAATCACTTTTCAGGATTTCAGTGGAGGTTGTTTATCTAACTGTGCATATCTTACAGCATTGATCAGTATACAAAGTGGTCGTGGTAACAGTTCATCTGCATATGCCAAGCCCTAAATGACAAATCCAGCTTTTCATCTCAAGCACTGCTCTGGGTTTGTATTTTTGGAGGTTTTCTTGATTTTGTTCTTCATTTCCAAAAGCTGAATCTATAATAAATACTATTATTACCTTAGAGCTTAGAGTAAAACTGATGGACCACAACAGTCATTCACCAAGGTCTGATTTTATATCACATTCTCCAGTGTCTTGTCACGTACACTCCCAGCCACCATTCTTAACCAACACTCTCCCAGGCTAACCTAATAACCTTGTGTCAGCAGACTAAAGTAGCTCAGTTACAGGCATTCATAATTTTGATGTATTTCTAAATTAACATTAACTGTCAAGTCACATCAACTTCATAACAGTTCCAGTTAGTCTGAGATGGCTATCGCTCCTTCTGCTTCAGTGGTGATAAAGCTGACTTTCACCACAACAGCAACGGTTTCTTTTCAAGTAGATCTCAATTATCTATGTGCTTTTCTCAACAAAACAGACTAACCACTCCCGTAAAACAAAGACTGAAATATAATGTGAAATGAGACACTTCTGAGAGTAACATACTGCCCAAGAAGCAGCAGATCTCATAATTCTTAAATATTCTCAGATTTTCTCTCATATGAACACAAGTAAGGACTTTTAAAATCCTGAACTCCTCAGACCTGGATCTACCACAGAAGTCAAAGGAGTGAGCCCACTTACTATCCAAATGACAGCATCACTTTGGAACAGGGCTTTAATGTAGTATGGGGAAGTGACTCAGTAATTCTCTGAATTACCTTTTCTGCTCAAGTGAGGCTTTTCTTTTTTCTTTTTTTTTTCCTCTTCCCTTCACATCACACGGCTT
This sequence comes from Urocolius indicus, assembly GCA_013401255.1. Taxonomy (NCBI): domain Eukaryota; kingdom Metazoa; phylum Chordata; class Aves; order Coliiformes; family Coliidae; genus Urocolius; species Urocolius indicus. The sequence continues at coordinate 70,533 of WBNH01003780.1, forward strand.
TATTCTCATCAGAGCTCAATTGCTGTTTCAGACACATGTAGCAATTAGGATCTTTCTGACTCATGTCACCCCTTGGAGGTTTCTCTGAGTTTATGCCCATCATATGCCTTAATCAGCACAATCCTCTTAGATTATATGCCTTTGAAATGCTTGGTCACATATTCAAGATCATTATCACAATATTATATGAATTCTGCATCATAAAGACTTCCATATTATTATGATATTCTTGAAAGTACAAAAGCAAGTGGGTGAAGCAAGTCATTGCAAACTCACCAGTACATTGCTGAGTTTGAATAACATTAATTCTGGTCCAGTCAAAATTAAGTAAAGAGATGTCTGTACTAACATGGAAAAACAGAAGAATGAAACTTTCACTAAAAACATGAGATTAAATTTGCTGCCCTACCTTTCCTTCCTACTCCTCAACTGTAACAACTTCTTTAAATTCAACTATGCACAATGCAGTTGTATTCCTCACTTCACTGGAGTCCTGTGTCCAGTTCTGGGCTCCCCAGCTCAAGAGGGACAGAGAACTTCTGGAGAGAGTCCAGGGCAGGGCCACCAAGATGATCAAGGGACTGGAGCATCTTTCATATGAGGAAAGGCTGTGGGAACTGGGGCTAGAGAAGAGGAGACCGAAGGGAGGTCTCAGTATTTGCAAATATCTAAATGGTAGGTGTCAGGAGGTTGGGGCATCCCTTTTTTCTAATGTATCTAGCAACAGGACAAGGGATGAAGCTGGAACACAAAAAGTTCTATTTAAATATAAGAAAAAAAAATTTCACTGTGAGGATGAGGGAGCCCTGGCACAGGCTGCCCAGGGAGGTTGTGGAGTCTCCTTCCTTGGAGGCCTTCAAGACCCACCTAGACACGTTCCTGTGTGACCTGATCTAGGTGGACCTGCTTCTGTAGAGGGGTTGGCCTAGATGATCTCTAAAGGTCCTTTCCAACCCTGTCTATGGTTCTATGATTTACCCATGCCAAAGGGCCAACAACCTGAGATAAAATTTTGGTTATTAGTTCATAGGAAGAAAACTAACATTAACTTAATTGATAGATTAAACAGAACCCAAAAGCAGCTCTATTTCTGGGCACCTGTTATAACCCGAGTATTAAGAAAAAAATCAAATCACCTAATTTATTGCTACCTAAATCTTTGAAGGATACAAGATGAATTACAGGGTGATAAGCAAGCAATGAACATTTTGTATCCCTGGTGCACATGAAAAATCCTGCATCACCACTTAACGTCCTGACATTGTTAGATCACTTGTGTTCCACTACTGAGGTACACAACTTTTCCACACAACTGCTTAACACAACATGAGAATGGGAAGTCTTGCAATATTATCCAGAAAGTTTTGTATGCAGCAGGAGAGTTGGAATACTCTCAACTGTGACAACAACGCAGGTTTGTTAATTCTTTAAACCATAGTCATCCCTGAAAAATGCTGTCATTGGTTTACCTTGTGCTGGACAACAAAGTGTACATAAAACATCAGTACCAATGTCAGATACATCATTACTGTGATCAGACTTCATACTTGAGTTCCCTTCTTCCGGTCTTCCTACCCTTCTTTCCCATGATGCTTCTTTTGCCAAAGGCAAGGTCTTATGCAGCTCCATTTGGTTTTAAGCTAATTGTCTACTCAACAGACTACTTGTTGCATTTTTCTCAGTTGTAGCTACATTGGACAACATGTACGTCAATCAGGCTGAGCAACATGGGAAATAAGCTATAATAAAAATAAATTATGTTCATAACCCTTAGTTACAAAAGCATTAAACCACTTTAAAGTCAGTCTGCTCAAGCCTAATCTTCATTAGCTGCGATAAGAAATCTATTCCTAGTTCTCTCCAAATTACTTTTCCAATTATGAATTTTATTCTACACTATACCAGTATTAAATATAAGTCCTACAATAACTTTCACAGTAACATCCAGCAAACTGATGCTAATTTCAAGTTACAAAATCCTCAAGAAAAGACTAAGCACATGCTACCATAAGGCCTGTTATACACTTTTCTTAAAGATACTGTCATTTAAAATGTACTTGTTTTGAATCATATTTTCAAATTACAAGATTAGAAAAAAAAACAACAAAATGTTTTGCTACAGGAAAACATCTCTTCTATCTCTTTCTCTCATGGAATGGATAAACAATGCTGTGACTTATTTCACCCTTAAGTTTATGCAAAATCTTCATCAAGGACTTAATAGCTCCAACAAGCTGATAGATGACTCATTAGCTCTCACTAGGCAAGACACAGCTCCAGAGAGAGAGAGAGAGACGTATCCTGACAGGCAACACTGCCTTCTGCACACCCCATGCTCCCAGAGGATGTGGTCATTAGGTCAAGCCTGTCACCAGCAACAGGAAGAGGGATTTCAAGATTATGCTTTCTCTTGTAAAAATTTATCTGCATCTCAAAAATGATCCTGAGGTACATCAATAACTCTTCTTTTTGGAGTAAGATTAAAAGCTCAAGAAAAAAATGCTTTTATTTAATAAATGGGTCTGACAACCATTCTCTCTGCAATGTGATGGTCTGACTTCTTTTGTTCTAAGGTACAGGATGTATATTCATCTTCACAAGCACAAGCTAAAGGAAGATAACAGGAGTTGAAGATAAACTCTTCTGTTCCTTCATATTTCCTGACATTTTACTAAAGAGAAATTGTTCATGTGTATGAACAGAGAATAACAGCCAGACAAAAAGCAGTAAGCCAAGTGAAGAAAAGTTCAAAAGGAAAAACCCGTTTAAAAAAAATAGAATCCAAATACCCACTAGTATATTTTGTCCTCATTTGAAACTCCAATATAAGTATCACTTGACATTACTCCCATCACGTCTTCTTTGCTTGTATGCCTATCTGGTTCTATAGTTCTATAGTAATCTAAAGAGATCATTCCAGGCCTCCACAGAAAAAACAATCAAAAGGCAGGAAATAAATGTTCCAGGTTTTATTTCTGGCAACTGTCAGGCTGAATGTTAGAACAGAGGTTACACTATGTAAGTTGTCCAGTAGGCAAGTCAGTGAAATGAGCAAGTTTTGGAAAGCATTTAGTACTCTGGCATTTCTTGCTCCAGTGGGTAAGTGCTGAACAACTCACAAATCAAAGAATCAGTTTTTCAAGTAAGTGTGCAAGTGAAGATAAGTTTTTATTTATACAACCTATAAAATACACTGTTCTCAAAATCAGAAGCACCTTTTAGACAACGTGTTTCCTGTAGTCCAGCAGGATCCTACCAATAAGCTTAGAATCACAGAATCGTAGGGGTTGGAATGGACCTTTAGAGGTCATCTAGTCCAACTCCCCTGCAGAAGCAGGTCCACCTAGATCAAGTCGCACAGGAAAACGTCCAGGCAGGTTTTTAAGACCTCCGGAGACGAAGACTTCACACTCTCCCTGGGCAGCCTGTGCCAGGGCTCCCTCACCCTCACAGTAAAATAGCTTTTTCTTATGTTTAAATGGAACTTCCCAGGTCATCCTTCTTGCCTTTTTTGAAGACAGGAGCTTCAACCATAAAATATCTGTCCACAAGATCTTCCCATCTCTACAAAGTTCACATAATCAGACATAGAACAATACAGCCATACACCATCTGAGTGAGCCAAACCCAGTTCACAACTTCCTTATGCATGTCTTCTACCCAAATAAAAAAGTATTTAACTTTAAAGAAAAAAAACTCCACACTCCCAGCCCCCAAAGAGTACAAAATAATACATCTTCAGATGGATTTCGCAGAAGGGTGTTGTTTACCACTAAAATACTTAATTCTGGCAGTTGAAAGACCATAAAAGAATGGATGTCCTCTAGAGCTTAACAATCCTCTAATAACGGTAATAGATCTTGTGCTGTTATTCTCCAACGACCTCTCAGTCAGACGATTTAAAGTCTTGCCCTTGCAGCACAGCTTGCTTCACACAGAGTGTAATAACAGTTTTTGCACATCAAGAAAATTCATCCAATTAGAAGGACTGTATTAAGTCTCTCATGAACAGCATTTGCCAGTTCAGCCTCTGCAATGATTTGCTTTAGGACAATTTAAAAGCCTGTGTACCACTCTTGATTTGTCAGCCTTTTAAAAAGATTTCTGAATTCTCTTCCATAGTGTTTCAAACCACGACTCCAAATGTCTCTGCTAAAAATACATCTAATATAATCACTAATCTTGCACCATAAGGCTTTTACACAGTCGGAAAGGAAGAGATACAGACACAAAAGTCCTCTGTAGTCTCCCTTCATGGAAAAGGTAAGAAAAAAAATAAAGCACAATCAGAACAATGTCTGCAAAATCAATTACAGTTATGAGTTTAAAAATGTTCCATTAATTTACTGCAGAGATAAAGAGTCTGTACAAAACCAATATTCACTGTGGAAATGGGAGATACTCGTCACGAACCCTCCTTGTGGAGCTGTAATAAAATGAGGATAGTATTCTCAACGCACATTTGAAATAAAACAGTATCAGAAAGAAACATAATTCAACTCAGATTTTGCATGGCAATCCCCACAGCTTTTCAATTCAATATCCTCAATTGAAATTACTAATCATTTGTATCAAAGTAACACTAGCAGTAGACTGATTATCTTGATCACTTCAGAAAAAAAAAAAAAGCACCACACAACTCTTTTTATGCTATGACCCTAGCCATGACTTCTTAGCACTTACATATATTTTACTGTAGCACAGGTAGTTTATAGTTCATCTGCAAAGTTGACACTTCTTCGTTTTTCCAGTGGACATTCTATTTTTTTGCAAGGCTAAGTGTTGAGATTTACTTCGATTTGAACATGAACCTAAGACATGGAATTTGGAATATAACTGTATTCTCTCTTCTTTTGATTTCAAACACTTGGTTTATGCTGAGTGTTCAAGCACTGCTAATATCAGAGGTACTGATTCAAATTAATGTAGGTAGCTGTTTAACAATAAGCTTGGGGTTAACAGCCACTTTTTCTTCTTTTTCTACATTCAGCATGGCACTTGCTTCCTGTCTTGTTCAGAATGGCCTGATTACAATGTTGCACGCCACTTTCCACTGCCTACTTCAGAAAGTACCCCACAGAACTCAAAATATTGAACAAGTCTGTTGTGATGAACTTTCCACCTTCTTAACTTAAAGCACATTCTGATGACTATTTTACTACTTTCCTCATCTTTTGTAAAGCTCCATTTATTTATGTGGAACTAAATAAAACACCTAACTAAATAAAGCAATTTCCAAAGTGTAACAGTCATCAGTGTTAGTAGCTGTTGCCATCACACTGCCCTTTCAGTTTAATAATTAGTTACTTACCCCATCCCTGAGCTTCAATGCTTTCTCCCTCTGTACTAAGGACTTGAACTGTAAGAGAAAGACCTGACAAGTCCTAGGTAATTTTTCCTGCTTTTAGAGAGAGCATTGCATCAACAAAATAATTTCTTTTCTACGTGATAATTTTTCAGTGCAGTGCTGTGCCATAGTGCAATAATCTCTGTGGATCCACTAAGAAGACTCAGAACTAAAATAACCTGTCAGAATAAAGACAGATACCAAGTGATCTCAAGTTTAGCTGAGACAGACAGTAAGTTCCAGTTTTAAAGCATTAAGATTTCTTGAAATAAGAAAACAATTTAAGATAGCAATGCATTAGATATGGCTAACTGGAGAATATTCAGGTGTCTTTGGTGGCACTTAACTAAGGACTAACAAGTGAAATATCACCCCAATTAAGCACAGTATTCTTCTCACAAATTTCCAATTATTACCCAGCAGAAAGCCTGCTGCATTACTAATTATACCGATTCCTCTATGTGATACTACTAAAAAGACACCTGAGTACTTCATATATTTTTTTCAGAACAGTATTTTAAAGCCTACAGTAATTTAAAAGGTCAAAAGCTCAACACTGCAGTTCTCATTAAGTGACCGAAATGCAAGTCAGTTCAACAGTGTCACATTACAGTTGGAGTTCTGCATCTTAAACAACAATTTCGAATTGACATGGGCTTCTGCTGATCATTAGGGAAACAGAAAATATGATGCAATTTGAACTTCACCTTCTCAATGCACTTGGGCATGAGCTGTTTTTTCCCAAAGCCAGGACTTTTTCACCACTCTGAAGGTCTTCTTAATTCTGAAATAGTCAGACCACAATAGTAAGCTCAAGTGACTGTGTCAATCTTATTTATTGTGTTCGTGAACAAAGGCTTTGGCTCAAAATATGCAGAACTAAATAGGTAAACTCACTCGTGTCACAATAAACATGAGTTACAGTTCTCTCTCTGTATCTGTCTAAAGCTTCTGTAATTCCACTTGACTTGGATTTAAATTTCTCTCTAAAACTCTTCATTTTAAATCACCACAGCTATTTCAGTTTACTCCAGTGAAATCATTCTCTACGAAGTTCAGGCCATTCTGATCAGGTTCCATATTACTTGAGTGATTTTTTTCAGCAAGTTATTGCTTTTTAGAAAGACTATCAAGTTGTACTTCGAACAACTATATAAAATACTTCATAAACATAGCATTATGTCTTTCTTTTTTTTTTTAATATGCCATTGATTCAACATAAGACAAAGACCTATTGCAGTAAACTAAGTTAGAGACAGTCTACAGACAAAACCAAGAAGCTCACAACAAAAAGCCTGGAGCTGCTTTGGTAGGTTTTTCACACAGATAGCTAGACACAAGAAGAAAACTGCCTTAGTTACACCAGTTTGTATCATAACTGTAGCAAAGTTTCTCAGGATGGTGCAGATGTACATGTATTGCAGGTGTCACAACATACAGCTATAGCTTACTAACCCTTTCACTAGAGGGTAATCACGTCATTTGCAAACTCTAGAGTCTGTGTCCCTGGTTACAGACTATCTAGTGGACTTAGTCAAACTACTCATAGCTGGGATGCTCTACTCATACTAGTTTTAAGTGGCTCAAGCTCAGCTCTGCTTTTACACACAAGTGCAATTCATACTGCTTACTCCTGCCCTTTTAACACAGTTGGCTGCTTCCCACTTAAAAATGAGAAAATTAAGTTCCAATAACTACCTTGCCAAAAAATCTAGGTCAAAAAAGCATCTGAACACTACTTTAAGCTTTGTGTCTACCCTCAATAATCTCTCTCTTGCAGTTATAACACAAAATATATCTGGAATACTGATTTCTGACTGCTGGTTCAGGATCATATTGTCATGACTGGATCACAATTTTCATTACCTGACAGGTTTTACATTCTTTCCCTTGTTATTGATTACCTCCACACCTTTCTGCTCAAATGGAGCTCCAAATGGCATGTTAAGAAACAGACAGAGAGAGGAAAGAGATAAAGACACTGAGATGGCTTACTTCCATGCAACCAGCTTTCCAACTTATACTTAAATAGTATAGCCAATATTTCCTCCACTTAAAGCTTTGCACCAGCACAATAAGTAATCATCCTAGAATGGGCTAAAATAACATACAGTAATGCCGCTTCTATACTGCAGTTGGTCCAAAAAAATTCTGAACTGGCAATGTAGCTCACACAATACCCCCTTTCAAGACCATTATAATGCATACAACCCAAAAATCCCAGACCACTTATGATGTAAGTCACCAACGAAACACTTTAACAAAAACTCCCACGTTGTTAGCAGTGCAGAAAACCTTTTTCTAGCTGTGAATTGAATGATCAATGTAAATCAGTGTTTTGAGTTCAGAAGATCAACCCCTACTTTTAGAAACAACACTCATATCTATAGTTTTGTGTATCTTTCAAAAAGGAAAATGTGGGGTGTTTGTTTGGGTCATTTTAAAACATATTCTAACCCCAAAAGCATAATGACATGTGTAAGAAAGGCATAAAAATGCTTAAGACTTCTAATTCTTTCAAAACAGTTAAGTAAGAGCTTACAGAATCAACTCTGCATCATGTGCATTTCAAAAATAGCAAAGCGTGCCATAGAACCTGGTCATCTGCAGCAATACCACCACCATCTGGTAAATGGCTCTGCTCACACAGGTGGTTTGGAATTGTACTATGTCAATAAAGGTAACTGGGAACTCACAGAGATTTATTTATCCCAGCCACAGATTACCAGAACCTTTGTGAACCAATACTTTTCACTGTAAGGTTTTAAATAATACACAGTATTGGTGTTTCAAAGTAATAGGAGTTGTGAAAAGCAGGTGGCAAATTAAAAGAGAACTAAAAATTGAAGCAGCAAAACCAGTGGCAAGTACTCTTTTGCCACAATTGTCTGGGAAGGAATCTTTTGCTCTGACTATGTGAGGTTCTGACATGCTCATAGGTTTTGTTATACTTCTTTTTGGCTTTGAAAGGCAAAAGATATATTGGGGAAAAAAAAAAAAAAAAAAAAAAAAGGACTTTATTCTGTACATTTCCACCAGATACCTAACTCGGAGGAGACAGATTTAACTTTTAGCAGCTCAGAATTTCTGATGTCAGGAAAGTCTGATGTCAGACTTACAACACCCCAGGGCAGCTGTTCTACATACAATTAAAAAAGGAATATACTAAAGGCACTGAGTAAATACCTAAAGAACTACCTAGGAACTAGATCCTGTTCTTACTTTGAAGTGTAAATAAGCTATGTACCCTTGCAGGTTCTTTCCAACACAAATATCAAAATGTAGTTCAGGCTTTGTATAAACACTGTCAAGTTGAAGCTGTGACCACCTGTGTATTCACTAAAATGGAATACCATACTAACTAACATTAGTCTAATGATGACAGCATGCACACAACAAAATAGGAAATGCAAAAAAAACCAAATGGGCAAAGCATGGCACTTTGATAATTAATTCACAGACAGGCACTCATTCACTGTAACAGCAAATTGCCCAGTAACATTTTCAGTTCAACTGACAATTACTTATGACTTGAAGTGTGCTATGGGTGTGTTGCAGACAGCTTAAATTGACTGCCTTCTTCAGTTTAGTTTGTAATTTGCTCTTCACCACTGTACTTCTTCCCAATATGCTCCATACAAAACTACTATGCTCTGGTGAGCCCCCACTCCAGTACTGTGTCTATCTCCAGGGTCCTCAGCCCAGGAAAGACAGGGAACTATTGCAGCTGGTCCAGAGGAGAACACAAAAATGATCAGAGAGCTGCAACACCTCTGCCAAGAGGACAGGCTGTGAGAATTGGGGTTGGTCACCCTGGAGAAGAGAAGGCTCCAGTAAGACCTCATAGCAGCCTTTCAGTACTTAAAAGGGGCTTACAAGACGGATGAGGACAGACTTTTAGTAGGACTGGTTGCAATAGGACATGGGATAATGGTTTTAAACCAAAAGAGGGCAGATTTAGATTAGACATAAGGAAGACCTTTTTCTCTTTTTTTTTTCTTCAGTGAAGGCAGTGAAACACTGGAAGAAGTTGCCTAGAAAGGTGGTAGATGCATTATCCCTGGAAACATTCAAGACCAGGCTGCATGGGGCTCTGAGCAACCTGATTTAGAGGAGGTTTGGCTAGATGATCTTTAAAAGGTCCCTTCCAACACAAACTAAATCTTTCAGACCTAAAAACCACTGTGCTAGAAATGCCACAATGAAAAAGTCCTTTAAAGAACAATGAAACCTATCCTTTTATATTCCTCCCTCCAAATTATTCTCTGTATCTATTTCCTCAAACTGTGCTGAAAAACACAATGCTTTAAATGTGTTCGGATGATATGCACTTCTTGGAAAACCAGCTACAGTTGTTCTGGCTAAGATCCAAATCATGTATTTCACTCTTCTTTTCAGAGCAGCGATCATACAGTTCACATAAATTAGCAGATTCTGCATGTTCTTCCATGACCATGCAACACTCACCATCCTCATCAGTAATTCTGCAGCAAAACCTTGCAATATTCTCTTGACTGAAAAAGAGACTTTTAAGACTGTTACTGTGTGTCTGAATGGGAGTCAGAATTACTTCTTCCACACACCATTCAAAAACCAAACCCTTATCCTAAATACAGAAATTAACAAGTTAAAAGTGTATAAAGGCAGGAAATAAAAAACCTGGAACTAGCATCATTTAAGCCTAGAAATATAAAATAAGTAATCCTTGCAAAACCTAATTACAATCCAGAAGTACATGTGACTAGTGTTAGAATAACAATAAAGAAAAGTTCACATGTGGAAATTCATTCAACTTGAGAAAAGAAATTAATAATTCTGATGCTCCCACAATCTGCATGAATTTGAGTGCATTATGAAACACATTCATACAAGAACACAACAAAAGGCCAACCTGAAAGCTAATTGAGAAAGTACATAAAAGGTTACCAGCAGGTCACCCACAACAGATACAACTGTCATCCGCTTTTAAAAATTCTCCAGTTTAAGAAACACAATTATTTCCAAAAGGATTGAATCATAGGCCTGGTTTAGCATAACACTTTAACACGTGTTCAACAGCAAGCACATCCTAGGCTGCTTCCCTGGATCAGAACTACACTAAGTCACCAAGTGCATATCTCATAAGCTGTATCTTTCTCAAATCCTTGTAGTACAGAGTACAATAACTCTGAGACAGAAAGCAATTCCTTAAAAAATGAAGCTATTAAAGCTTGTCTTTATGTCCCATCTGAAATTTCAAGCCACATCTCTCCCTTCCCTATCTTTATTTTATTTTAGAAGTAAGATTTGACTGTTTCTGTATAATGCATCCTACATTACCCATTACTGTTTCCAGACACCCTGGTTTATCTTCCCAGGTTATGCGGATAAATACAAGCATATTGTCTAATTCTGGGTTGAATTCAGTACTGAAGCAGAGAAAGACTAGGCATATATTTTCAAAAGCAAGAACATAGATATCACAAGGGACCTGACAATCTTCCGATAACCACAAAAGAACATAGAATAATTTATGACATCACCACAAGTCAGAAATGGTTGAGTAGCCCCTTTTCAACTTCCTCATGTTGTATCAACAACCAGTCTTTTTTCCGAAGCCTGAAAAACTAAAGTATACTCACAAACAAAGACACAATACATATTTTGCTGCAGAGTGGTACACAAAATCTGAGTTCCAGCCAGCTTGGGGTGTATGTGTATGTGTGCATATGTGTGTGCTAAGGTGCTATCTACTTTGTGGCCTGGGGAGTTCCAGTGAGCAGGGCAGGGGAGGTGTAGGTCTCTGTTTCTCTGTGCTGGATAGGAGGTCATAGTGGAGTTGCAGCCTCATAGGGCCTTGTATTTCCAGATGAAAACAACTGGTGAGACTGGGATCCAGGGGTCACCGACTGCACGCACTGACCATCTATGTCCCCTCACCGGAGGGATCTACACTGTACGTATCACACACATCCACGCATTGTATCCATGCATATTTCCACTCACTGAAAGCAGAGCAGAAGCTATTTTGTGTTCACGTGAGTGCTCTGTGTGTCCACACTATATGCATATGAGTACATGTATTGGTGTATGTGAGCTGTGTGTGCACGCACCTACTAGGAGCACAGGCACAGACATGCCACTTGTTGGACCCAAGGTGATCACTTGTTGAAGCTGCAGCAGCCCTGTCTCTCCTTTGCTACAGAATCCAGTCCAATTCTTGTAACAAATCCACTAAGTTTTTACCTGAGAACAATCAACCTTGGCTATTTCTGTAGTAGCCTGGAGTACATCATGAAGACTGTCTCCATTTTCTTGAATCAGCAGATAAGCCAGCAGAAGAAAAACATGGGCAGAGACTTGAGGTGTAAAAGGTAGCAGTGATTTCACTGAAGATAACCAGTTGGTAACTGCAGACTTCTCTTTCATGAGCTGTATGATCTTCCATGTTGTATACAATGAGCTGTAAGAGCTGGTTATGGGGAAAGCGAGTTTGCAGGATGTCTGAGAACAAATGAAATCAACAAAATTCTCAATCAAAAAATTAGGTACCATTAAAGAACATAACTAATCCAAAACACTTCTTTTTTTTTTTAGGGTCCCAATGTAATAAGCGTAAATAATAAATTACAACATATTTCTTAAAAATCCCTTATACGAATTCTTGCACTAAGGATGTTTGAATGGCTTGCTAATTCAATATTCAAGAATTCCCCCTTTATTTGGCATCCTTCATTGCTATTCCTGTTGATAACTGCACTGCCACTTCTTCACTAGAAAGGACACAGTACAACTGGAGTACTTGAAAAGCTTCTGTTCTTAGACATGATAGGTGAAATTTTAAAGAAAACTGATAGCACTTAATAAGACACCACAGCTGAAGTCAATATGACTTTACATCTTTTTGTTTAACTGTTTCATGTCTCAGAATAAAATGTTCTATAGATGCATTCATGGAAGACAGCATTTAGAAGGAGAGAAGTAGTAAAATACAAATCAAGAATCCTCCTAAGTCAGGTTTTCATCAACATAACGGCATATATAATTCAAAGCTCCTGCAAATTCATGTGGAAGTTTAAAGTTTTTCATTAAACAACAACAAAAAAATTCAAAACAAACCATTTATTTCCTATTTATTTTTTACTTCCTCACAAAATGCTATGTTTTCAGAAATGCCTTTGCATTTTTTGTCACAGGAGTTGGCATGCACTAATGAGATGAAGAATACTGATATAAAAATCAGGTCAAGAAAGTATTTGAGAAGATATCTCCATATAAACATAAAAAATGGAATTCAGACTCCAACAGAGGAAGGCCCAGTCACCTTTAAATTACCAGGTAAAAAGAGATTAAGTGGCAAAAGCTCTTCTCTGTAGAATTTCAGAATTTAATTTTCATCACACTGTTTGAGATGCAATATGAATGTATGAAATGTAACTAAATTATGTAATTAACCTAATGAAAAAAAATAAATGTAATGAAAAACGACAATAAACATCATGAAAAAATGTAACTCATTACTAATGAAACTTAGAATGTCCCTGTACTTTGGATCTTTTAAAAATAACAAATGAGTTTATTCGGTTACTTACACATTACAGTTACTGTATGTGGACAACTCAACAATCTCTCTAGCTGGCAAGATCCTTTGGAGCTAAAAATCACTTCTGGGTACAGTTGTGAAATGGATGTTTATTAATAAAGGTATTTACACTTTATCCAAAGACATATAATGGACTAAGGAGAGCTTCAAGATCACTAAGCCGTACTGTTTAGTTTCATGTCCCTACAAGATTGTAGGATTTGAGATCAAAAAATCACACTATTACAGTTTTGGTTTGATAGTTATTTCATCTAAATGTCCAGGAAAAAAAGTGCAAGAATTGGAAAACTCTAAAATATTATTGAAGTTTCCCATTCCACATCGCTTTGCCACAGGTTTGTCTACACAATTGTACTCATTCCATTCTTTCTTTATTTCAGCTGCACCAAAAAAGCTGTCACTGCAGTTTTATTTTAATGCTGCACCACATTCAAGCAGGATAGGTAGAAAAAAAACTGTCAACAGTGAAAGGTATTTGTAAGACCTCTCAATTGCAAAAGTACAGGTAAATTCTTGGCCTACAAGTAGAATAATTCCCCACTACAATCATTGGTAAAAAAAGCCATTCAATAAAACAATTACTGGTCAAACGAAGCAGGTGACTGGGAAAATCCAGCACAGAGTTACCAAAATCAAATCACACCAGGCTAAGCTGATCATCTTCTACAACAAAGTTTACATTTTCTGTTGAAACAAGAAAACAGTGGGTGTTTTTTCCCCAAATTTCAGCAAAGCAATCAACATAGCTTCCATTCAGGACAGCTTTCTCCCAGACAAACTGGCAAAACACAGATGGGGCTGGTGGTCCATGAGATGGGCATTAAGTTGCCTCACAGGCCACACTGAGAGGGTGGTGATAAATGATTTTTCTCAGGCTAGCAGCCTGTCACAAGCAGAGCTCCTCTAGATCAATACCAGGCACTGTGCCATTCAGCATCTTCAGAAATGATCTGGACAATGGGGCTGAAATGACCCTCACCAAGTTTGCTGATGTCTCTAACCTGGGTGGAGAAGTAGACAAGTCAGAGGGAGAGCCATCTTTCAGAGACCTGGACAAGCTGGAAGAGTGGGCTACTAAGAATTCTGTGAACTTTAACAACAAAAGTGGGAAGTCCTGCACCTGGGCTGACATAACCAGACCTGAGTGGCTGGGGAGTGGCCTTGCTGAGAGGGCCCTAGGGGCCCCAGTGGCCATGCAATTGAACATGGGTCAGCAGTGTTATCATCACAGTAACCAAGGCAAATTGGATCCCGAGCTGCATGAGCAAGGGCATTACTAGAAGAGATAGAGTGTACACAACAGGTATTACCACATGATTTTTTGAGGTCCCTTCCAATCCTGGCTGTTCGTGATTCTATGAAAATATGTCACATTCTAATTATGTTTACTCTTAAACACTTTTCTTCAATCCTTACTCACTGTGGACGTAGCACTTGTTTTCTTTTCCCTACCTGTTTTATTACTCATTGTCAGTGAGGAAAGTCTAAGTAAGGAGAATTCATTGAGGATTGTATTCTCTTTGCACTGGTCTGATCCTACAACACAAATGGACAGAAGCCATGGGAATGTTAAATAGTAATTCTACATTTTTTCATCCTTCAGTTGAGAAGGAAAGAATTTGGCATAGTTTTTATAAACAATAACCAGGCAAAATGTATGCCCGTTTCCCCATTTTCATTGTGTGCTGTGTATCTGGAGTTACAGAGATGATCCATAGACAAACAGAATGATATCTATGTATTCTATCAAAGGATAGGAATATCAGGATAAGAAGTATCGGCTGTAGTGGACTTAAAATCATTTCTCTTTCTTTAGGAATAAAACTAGGCTTGCCTTTTCAGAAATGGAAATGGAAGACCAAGCTGGAGAGGTATTCCAGGACAAAGATACATGGCAGAACTCAGAACTGGCAAGTTCTTCTGCCTCCAACTCATCACATCACCACCCTCTTTATGCCATTTAACAGAGATATAAAGCAGAAAGAGAACACAGTTTCCACAGTGCTAAGCATATCTTGATCAAAATGAACTCTTGTCACTTGTTCTCAGAACAGATGGTACAAATGACTGGAGGTCTGCTAAGTAGGACATCAATAAACAAAACCAAAAGAAAAACAGCATAGACAAAGTGATCCAGGATAATGACCTGAAATTTAGTGACACATCCTTCATAACTGTCCAGACAAAGGAAAAAGAATGGTAGCTAACAGTCCCATATGATGGTAAGGAAGGGGATAGAGGTGAGTAGTATAAACAAGTCTGAAAGTCTGCTTTACCCAAAGTCTAATTTTGTGGACTAGCTATACTTCTGAGTGCTTGCTATTGCATCAAGAAGCCTTCACATGTAGAGACTTAACCAAACACTAGGCATAATGCAGCAAAATCGTTAAATGCATCCCCTACCTGCACCCAAGGAAGGAAAAACCCTAGCAACCTTACCAATTCCATTTTAGCCTTCAGACTTTCCTCCTTTAATATTTCCAAAAGACTTATAGCCAGCTGCTGCCTGGTAGTTCCAGAATCATCTTCTGGTAGGCAGTCCCCAACTGTTGTACAAGACAAGATCTGTAGCACAGGCATCACCAAAGTAAGCGCTGTGGTTGAGATGTTCTGTGTTTCTGAAGAGGAGAGGAGCTTGTAGGCTATTTAAGACAAAAAAAAAAAAAAAAAACACAACAAACACATGGGTTTTTTTTTTCATAAACATGAAGAAACAAAACACAGTCTTAAGAACATGGATTCCTCTTTTACAAGTTTTACCTAGACTCAAGATGGACTTCTGCTGACTTTCCGGTGTTTGTAGGAGTAGAAGTGCTAACCCAATTATACACTGTTGCACTGGAAACAGCTACAAGGCAAAAATAAAGAGGCTCAAGTCTTCTGTGTTTTTCAGTGTCATTAAACAGTACAAATGGACAACAATAAAAACTCCATAAGGAGCTTCTTCATGAATTATAGTGAGTGTACACAGCAACACAGCACATGCAGTGTAGAGTTAAAATAGTATTTTATCTGAAAAAACAATATTGTAATTTGCTACTTCATTCAAAACCATTTTAATTCAGTTTAAACCAACCTCCATATTAAAAAGTTAATTAATATATACAGAACAAGTTTTTGCCTTCTAAAGGTCTTCAATCAAGAAAAAACATACAATCTTTGGAAACAATATTGGTCACTTGCAATGAATGCCAGGTATCAGTGTTTCTAATACTGTCTTAAATATGACACTGTTCAAATTTAGTACAACACTTTTTTCCCCCCCATCAATTCTTACCTCTTTTAAGAGCTCATAGTTGTCCTCTATCAAGGAGATCAAAGATGAGCATTCTCCCGTTACATTTAAACATACTTCACAGAAGCATAACAATTGCAGGCAAAACTGAGATAACTGAACTTTCCAAAATACAGGATAGCGCAGTAGGCTGAGGAACAGTTCTTGCAGAAAAAATGAGGCTTCTGTCACTTGTAGTAAGTCTTTAAGCTGTGGAGAGATAGTTAAAAAACAAAACAAAACATATCCTGATTTAGTTTCCCTTCCCTATCTATGCAGAATGCTCCAAATTCAGAATTAGGTCTATTAGCTCTGCAATGTTTCCACTGCAAATATTACTGAGACTTAGAAGAAACACATTTATCAACTAAGTCTATGAATGTCTTATTCAACTTTCCTGAAACAAACAAACAAAACTGTAGATTAACTGCTAGTTAATGTTTTTAAGTAAAATTAGAAAAAAGAATAAAAAGATTTCTTGGTAGTTGATGAGAATCTTTTCCTTCTCTAAAGTAAATCAAATTAATTGTATTCTTGGGGTTGTCCCAGCAACATAAAACAAATTGTGTGGGTTTTACAGTAATATGTATCTGCCATATGAAACAGAAATATCCTGTTGTAGAATCTTTCCTGTGTAATGTAACTGAGACTTAAACGTACATCTCAGAGGAGAAAGGCAGTGGTCATATTTGCTTCTAGAGCACCACTATGTACTACAAAAATGAAAAGCTGAAAGTGTGATACCCAAAAGCAGTGTCTCCAGAGTTGGAAGCCGAGACAAGGGGTTTCAAGAGGCAGGTTGCTTCAAACCCTAATGTGTTAGATGAGAGCACTCCTGCTTTTGAAAATTCTAGTTCCAGACAGACCCAGCTGCTTCAATCCTGACTCTGGAGCCAGCACTAAGAATAACATCCCGATATTTAATTCCTTGGAACATGAATAATTTGCTCTAATCAGAAGCCTCATGATTTTTTCAGCAGCAAAGTCTGCAGATGATGAGCCATACTTTTGACAGTTTTGATACTGTCAGACAAAATGACTAGGAAGCACTTCAGCTCCAATACAGAAGATTAAATACAGCTAAGCTTAAAGGAAGGTTAGGAAGCACCTGAGGTTCAGAAAAACAAGAAGGAACAACGGGTTATAAAACAGTCTAAACAGACTTCTTGGAGAAATTATTTCCCTTTCCATTGTGAAAGTTGTATTTCAGGCCAAGACAACAACATTCAGGTTATTAATCTGAGATTTTAAAAAAGCAACAGATTTCTAGTTAAAAAAAACTCCACAAACAGAGAGGAAAACAAGGCTTGTAACTAATTTCATAACTCTTCTTCAGTGCCTTTTTTTTTTTTTTGCTATATATTACCAAGTTAGAAGCTTGGTCATACATTCAGGGCACAAAACTGAAGATGTTGCTCTAAAGTAAGTGAGGAAGGAAATGGTACATAAGCACAAAAAAGCTCAACCAATATTACCTCAAAGAGTGAGGCAAAGCAGAACTATTAACCCAAACCAACACTAGAGTCTAACCAAAGCGGACAGGAAGATAAAATTACTAGCCCCTAGCAAGTACCATGGTGCAATTTAAAAATGCATTCAAAAACTTCAGCATATTCCAGAAGGTTAAGTTTTGTCTTCGGATCCACTAATTGCTCTGCTACAAACAGTGTGAAAGGAACATCTAGGAGTACTCAAATCATACTTCTCATATGGCTTGTTTCATTTTAGTATTTTCCATGTTAAGTTAAAAATGGCATGTTTTTTACATTCTTCCATTGATCAATATTTTCTCACGGGTATCTCTACAAGTTTATTGTACGTTTAGTACCGCAACTAGTGGCAAATAGTTATGGTGAACATGTTTCCATTTACACCTTACCAGGTTTGTCAGATCTGAACAAGTAAAAAGTTTTACCTTTGACCAGAAAGAGTGAGTTTGTTAAGGCTCCTGTATTACCAACAAATCAGGTCTATAGGAAATGTAAGAGAATGCTCCACGTGCATACTTGAAAGACAGTAATAACAATAACAATAGTAATACCACCAATAATAATTACAATAGCAACGCCTTTGCTTTGATAGCATTTCTTTGCAAAAAGTGAAGTCAGGCAACAACTATACCTGAAGGTGTGGAATAAAATCATACAGAAGTTGAAGAATGTGGCATTCCAGCACAGAAGGTGTTTCTTTGTGCTTTGGACCGTGAGGCTTAAGTAAGATCTTGAGTAAACCCATTCGTAATTCAGCATATTCACGTAACTGAGATGGTTCGCAATACAGGTATCTTAGAAATGGAGCCATTATGCCAACACATGAACTTTGTGCCCTGCAATTTAAAAAACAAGTTTGCCAACTCTGCCTTCTACTGAAAATGTAACTAACAAGGACAACTCAAGCACGCCATACAACATTCCCTGCAATAATTCATCAGAAGCAATTAACGGAAAGATGTTATGAAATGCATTTCTGTATCTCAGAAAAAGCATGACTTATTAGCACAAGTACTGTCATTGGATCTTATACAGCAACTATACAATGAAGTGCAATTGTGAGAAGACTCAATATTTAAGCACAAAAACTACTGAATACATACTTGCATATTATGACCTGCTTAACTTTATTCACTTTTCTTTCCTCATCAATTTAAGGAAAATTATGTTGCTTGCTGAATGTTTTGACAGACTAGTGCACCAGCATCAAGTAGCATATGGATAGCACTGTTCGGAAATATCTTTTAAGAGCACTTAAAATGTGATTGCAATTAAAACAAACCATCCACTCCTTTCCAGATTTTGCCCGATGGTCTTAAATAATCACAGAAAATAGGAAATGCTTTAGCCAAGATGGCTTCCCAGTAAAAAAACTACTAGAGTTCTTACTGTTTGATTGTGCTAGGAATACCAGTTGTTCTTGACATTATTAAAGCAATTAAATAACACAATTATCAATACATGACAAATACACAAGGAACCAAAAATAAAAGTCTGCTTTAGAAAAGATTCAGATACAGAGCTTGGCAAAGAATTCAGTAATAGTTCTACATCAACATAGGTAGTGCTTTTTGGCATTGTACGTTTAGAGGTAGACTTGGTAGTGTTGAGTTAATGATTAGAATTCATGACCTTAAGAGTCTTTTCCAACCTAAAGGATTCTATGAGATTCTATATTCTCAGTCTAAAACTTCACTCCACGGAAACCATTGCACAAAAAAAAAAACAGCAAATGAAACTTAAGATAGTTTTCTTTTAGCAAGAACAAATAATCTTGGTTTCATTCAAAACAAGCCACCAGTAGAAAATTCACAGTTCATTCCATCATTCAGATATCTAATAAGACTTGTCATGAGTCTCAGATTTAGCAGCTGAGTGGAAAAACAAGCCTGCAAAAAATATTTGAAAAATATTTTTATCAATTAAATTGAACAAAACACACTTGTGATTGAAAGTGTTACTGTTTATTGTGTAGTCTAGGCCCAATGGAAATTCAAGAGATTAATAGCTTGTTTACTCAGAGCAATAGCATAGAGAAATTCATTTCACTATACTATTACTGAAAGATTTGTATAAATCTTTCAGAAAATAGAAGAATAGAGATATTTGAAAAGCATACATATAAGCATAAAAAAACAATTTTAAAAATTGGCTTTAAAGCTGCTAAAGCATTTAGTATCTTACAATGAAGTTTTATTAGTTCTGTGGAGGTAATCACGAACTGTTGGTAGTTTGGATAATTGTTCATTGTTAAAGACTGATTCCTTCTGATTTGCTTTTTAAATCAAGAAGCATACATAATTTTTGAAGATTTCATCCTTTACTGTGAAACATAATCATCTTCGCTTTCCCTTTATGATCCCACCATTTTTTTTTATAGATAAGTTATACCTGCAAACGAGTCATTGTTTTGGACTAAGCAGTCAAATTCTTGGAAAAAAAAAATTAAAAATCTCTTATTTAAAAAAAATATCCAAAGGTGCAACAAATTTTGCACCAATTTTTTTCCTCGTCCATAGATCTGTAAAAGCTGATGGATCATTCTATTATAATATTCTAATTTTAACCTTTGAATCATTAAAATTTTTAATTATCTGTCTCAAAAGACAGAATTCTTACTGTTTATTGAAGTTGCATTCAGGAAGTAAGTTACACCAATATGATTCAGTTACCTACATTTGCTATTTTTAAATCATTCCTTCATTTACCTCTCTGGACACTGATGGAAAAACATGGTTATCTGCTGCAGTAGAACTGGCCAGCAATCAAGTCTATTTTCAAGGACAATGATTAACGGATGAGGAGTGTTCCTGAAACATAAAGAACTCACATTTGGATCTATAATGCAGAAAGCAAGCGTGCAACATAACATCTTCAAAATGACACAGATGTAGCAATAGACAATTTAACCCCCTAGTTCTACCAATTCCCTTTACCAGCCTTGTCAAGACTGTTACATGTCAAAACCACACACGTCACAGGAAGTTCAGTAACAAAATTAAAAGAGATTCCCTATTCAAAAGTCTCGGCCTGTTTTTTCTTTTTTATAATGTCTAATTTTGGTGGCAGCCCTATGCTGTAACAGTGGATTGCAAAAAAAGTCTGGAGTCCATGTCAAGACCCAAGTCCAGTCTTTCAAGTGTAAGTACAAGTATTTAGCATCCGATATTAATCAAGGTGATCATCATCCCACTTATTACTTTTTACGCGATTGGCAGTGAAACAAGTAGAAAAAGAGAAAGGGTGGCCATACCATCACCTCCACTTCACTGCCAGCTCTCTGACAATGGCTGCATCTGAAAAAGCTCACAGAGGCCTAGCGGTCATCTGTTCTTCTCAGATGAATCTCTATCACCAACACCTTCCACACTACCAAAGTCAAAGACTGAAGGCAACCTCCATCACCTAGAAATGTGACTTTCACATCAAAGAGTGACTATCCCTGTACAGCAGCAGGTGCAGGAAAAGCTGGGCTGGAGTGGAGCCTGAAGCATATAATTAATTCTGTCAGAAGCAAAACTGTTTTGACTAGAGTAAGTTAGCACAAGAAATGAAAACAGAATATGAGAGTTTTAACATGAAATTTCCTAGAGAGGTGGAAAATTGGGAAGAAGTGGTTTACGTGGAGGGAAGTTCATCCCTACCTCCATCACCTGGCTCTGTTATTGTCACCTGTTTACTAAGTATCCTTATTTCCTTCAAATTTCCTCTCCTGCTTCAGCCAACTACAAGTCAGGTAGAGAGATTCTTCTTTGGGATACCGAGAGCTTAACAGCAGACAAACAGATACTTCCCTGCTTTCAGAGTAGAAACATCTTTCCTAACAGCATGAGGGAAAAGCTGGAAATCAGTTTTGCTGATTCCCACAGATCTGGTAACAGACAGAAAAGAGCCAAGCTAGATGAATAAAAGGAAAGGCAATAAATGCATGCACACCACACAAGACTGGCAGCCACAGAAAGTGGCAACTTAAATCTAGGAACTGCAGATACTGCAAACCACCACTTTGCATTTAGTTAACCATCCTTCCTGTTCACATGTCCAACAAATCTGTGCTACACACCAGACAGACTTTCAGTCAGTTTTACCTATACAGACTAGATGATGTGACATTGAACAATTTCAAGTGCAACATCTTAAGAGAGATTGCCTCAGTTTTAGACAGTTACTGTGCCTCTTAAAGAAAACAGTTAAGAATTTTTTTAAAAAGTAAAACAGAAAAACCACAGCAACAACAAAAAGAGGACAGCACACATACATACACACACCACACACGCCCCTCCTAGCATAACATTAAGGTTCCTTGCGTGTATATATGGGACAACTGACTTGCATGCATGTGAGCTGTCTCACTTACTGAACACCAGATACGAAATGCTGCAATGAAGAAAAAATATCTTCTTGACATACTATTAATTTTACTACGATGAATGATACAGTCAAATAAGCCCTTCAGAAATATTTTTAATGGTATTTAATTTGCTATTGTTATTTTGACAACCTGTAAGAAGCAGAGAGCCCAAGACCTGAAACAATCTTTTTATACACAGAAGTCAACATTCATTCACTCAGACACATCTGCTTCCATAGCATTGTGCTACAACGTAGGTTTCACCTTGAGCAGCACCAAATTAACTCAGGTCTAGATCAAGCAAGAGGTGCAAGAATCTCACTTAAGATTTAAGAATATGTATTTTTTTCCCTTACATTGCATATTCTAATTGCATAACGTGATGTGATGCGGTATTAAGGCTTCCCTTAAGTGAGCTGAAGAGGTAATAACCTGTTATAAACAGGAACATTTACAGTTAAGCTATGTCTTACAAGATAGTATTTCTGAAAAAACATCAACTAGTAGACCTATCCTTAAACTAAAAAGAGGTGCTCCTTACTGTGTTATTTTTACCATCTCGCTGTCAACGGTGTCTGAATTCTGGGCAACTGGCTATTAATGAGGATAATCAGACTAACAAACATAATTACTAGCTAAATCAAAGGCCTGATGAGTTAAGAAAGCTGGTTACAGAATACTTTAAAAACCTAATGCCACTTGTTTTCTTTGCCATGTGGTCAGAGTAGATATAACATCCAAGGAAATAGCAATTATCTGCTTAAACTGAAGATAACAGCTAAATATGACCATATGACTCTGCAGCTGTCTATCTCAGGTTACAGCACATAATTGCAGCATCCTTACATGCTAAAACACAGTCTTAATAAAATTCTGAGATACAGAAAGAGAATATACGTTTCAGTCAACTGATCCTCTTCAAAAGCTTCCAACTAGGTGGAAATTTGCTCTCACTGACAAAGCACTTCTTGTCATGGAAGGATATTTACAAAACAAAACATATTTTTAATATACCTTCAGGCATCAAGAAAAAGTCTTTTTACATATACATCAAGAAAAAGCTTTTCTTTGTTGAGAGAGGCTTAATTGCAGCGCTAAGGACATCAGCCTAAAGGCAGTTGGTCTAAATCAAGGGAATATTTAGGTTATATAACTTGTCAGTGAGAAAGTTAAGCCATATTCAGGTAATTTGTGTTCAGATATAAAAACATATATGGTTTCAAGAAATAGCAGAAATACACAGGAATGCAATCAAGTCAGATAAAGAAAACTATTGCTAAGTCATCTTCATATGCAGACACATTTGAGTCTGTACACTACCAAAACTCAGAAGTATGACCACAAATCTAACTTGAAAATCTATTTGCCATGGACATTGGCAAATAACATTATTTTATTGTCATTATACACAAACATGAGTAAGTAAACATTCTTAATAAGATGATCAAAATGGTGGAACATATTACAGAATCAATAATAAAGCTGAAAAACTATTAATAATATCTGAGTAATAAAATCAAGGAAAATCGCCATCCATACAGGCTAACAAAACTGAGAGCAATTACAAGGCTATTGGGGGTAGAGACAGCAAGAAAATCAGCACCAGAACCTGACATGTCTGGCACCTCTTTCATGAAGCTTCAAAGAGAAGAAATGTAATATATTCTATTTAAATCTTTATAAAAGAATAACTAGTAGGTGTTAGCTTCCTCTATTAAAAAAAATAACAAACAACAAATTCAATTTGGAGATCATATTGTGCTATGATAATGAGACCATACACGCACTGAGGAAGAAGAATTGAAGTGGCTGAACAAGTTCTACCGGAGCATATATTGATCCTTCTATCTGGATCAAATAAACAGCTTTTAAACTAGTGCTGTCTTAGCATTTAGAAAACTTGCATGAACAAATTGGAAAAAGCAAAAATAAACAAACTCTGCTTTCAAACCACTCAGCATATAGATTTGCACACTTACTGATTCACATTCTAACTAACAGAATATTAGATGTGCTTCTATTTGGCGTTTCCAAAAATCACTCTGGAAAGCAGGATAAGTACTATTGTTCAATAGGTACAAGAGGAAAAGGAGAATGTGGGGAGCAGGGTGAATATGGTTTGCAGCAGACCTTAGTCTGTGCTGAAGTCTTTTGTAGACTATGACTGGGATAATTCCAAGTGTTGCTGGTGCCATCCTACTTCACTATTGCATTCAGCATAAAATTTACCTCAACTCTTTTCATAACATGCTCCAGTGCTACCAGTGAAGCATGTTTCCTTAAATCGAGTCAGAAACTCCTGTTTTTTAAACTTAAGCTCAGCACTCATGATTCTTCCACTAAGAAGCAGGTGCTGCATTCTTAGTAACATTTCTTCTTTTTCATCTTTCAAAGATCTTGGGGATGTGGGGTGGTCCTTGCTGACTGGAAAGTAGCCAGTATCATTTCAGTCTACAAAAAGGGTGAAAGACCCAGGAAACTACAGACCTGTTTGTCCAATCTCAGTTCCTAGAAAAATTAGGAAGAAGATTATACCATGTACTACTGAAATACATTTAAAGAACAATGCAATCATCAGGTACTGTCAAAACAAAGTTCACAATGGGAAAGTCCTATTTAACTAATTTGATATTCTTCTAGAATAAGGTCATCCACCTGGTGGAGGAAGGGAAGGCAGTAGATGTAATTTTTCTGGATTTCAGTGAAGCTTTTAATACTGGTCCTCACAGCGTCCTTCTGGACAAGTTGTCTAGCTGTGGAATGAGCACATTCACTGAGTGCTGTGCGAAGAACTGGCTGAAGGACACAGTTCAAAGGATTGTAGTGAATGGGGCTAGATCTAGCTGGTGACAGATCACCAGTGGTGTTCCTCAGAGCTTAATTCTAGAGCCAGAAGAGGATTCAATATATTCATGCACGACGTGGAGGTAGAAGTTCAATCTACCATTAGCAAGATTGATGATGATGCCAAGTTCAGAGGTGTTGTTGACTCTCTTAATGAACAAGAGGCCTTGCAAAGGGATCTAGACAGATTTGAGCATTGGGCAGTCATCAGTGGTGTGAAACTCAAAAAAGACAATGCCAGACTCTGCACGTAGGATAGAGGAAGGCTGGACACAAGTATAGACTGGGAGAGGAGTGGCTGGAGTCTAGTCCTGCAGAAAGGAAGCTGGGAGTGCTAGCTGCCATGAAGCTCCCCAGCAGTCTACAGTGTACCCTGGCAGCTGCAAGGCAGATGACTACACCTCCTCGAGATCCAGTGACAAGATGCACAGGAATAGCTCAAAGCTGCACCAGGCGAAGTTTAGACTAGATATTAGGAAGCATTGATTTATGAAGAGAGTTGCCACTGGAACAGGCTCCTTAGAGAGGTTGTCAGTGTTTATGAGGCATTTGGACAATGCCTTGAGTAGCACACTAGGTTTTGGCGAGGCAGTTGGACTAGATTATCACTGTAGGTCCCTTCAAACTGAAATAAGTCTGTTCCATTCTATATATTCTTCAGCCCTTGGGAATTCTGCTGTTAGGTGCCCTCCAAGTTGTCTTCTCCAGTCTAAACATGCCTATTTCCCTCAACAAACACCATGTGCTCCAGCACAGTGATGATTCCAGAGGTCTTCAACTACACTTGCCCCAGTTCACCCCTTCTTTCTTGCATTGAGGGCTCCAAAACTGAACACAGTACTCCAGATGCTGTCTGGTAAGAATCCACGAAAAGGCAGAATCATTTCTCCCAAGAAAATATGTCATTTGACAACACAAGGACTTCCACAAAGCTGGATGATGTGATAGACTACTTGAAGTATGTTCAAAAAACAGATGCTAAGAGTACAACTATGCATATTTACAGGTTAGGCCTTCACATTTGGAGCTAGAGCCTGGCACTTCACACAGTAAGCTCTCTAACATGTGTTAACTTGCATTCATGGTCTTCGTATGTCCACTTTCTTTCATTCTGTAAACATACTACTGAAGTTACAGAGTCTTTTATGACCTGTATACGAAAACTAGAAAGGCTAAGGTTATTGCCTCATTGTAACCTTCCAAGATTACGGCATGCAAGAAGCAAAACGTTGCATGCCTACCACTTGAATTCAGTAGGGTCACAGACAGGATCATTAGGTTTGAGACAAAGAACCTGAAGGTGCACCAGTCCTTTTGACCTGATGAGATGAATCCATGATTTCTGTGGGAACCAGCGGATGAAGTGGTTAAGACACTATCTATCTTATTTAAGAAGCAGCAGTCTGGTGAAGTTCCCACTGACTGGAAAAGGGGAAATATGGCCCCTATTTTTAAAAAGGGGAAAAAGGAAGACCTGGGAACTACAGACCAGTCAGTTGCACCTTTGTGCCCATGCTCCTGGAAACTATGCAAAGGCCTATGGAAAATAAAGAGCTGATTGGTGACAGTCAACATGGCTTCACTGAAGATAATTTGTGCCCAACAAATTTGGTGGCCTTTTATGGCACAGAGCAACCTGGTCTACTGGAATATGTCCCCACCCATGGCAGGGGGATTGGAATTACATCATCTTTAAGGTTCCTTCAAACCCAAACCATTCTACAACTTATCATGCAGCAAGCTAGAAATACTGTTCACATCCCACACCAGGACCTTGAAAGTGCATAGCCCAGTATTGACATAAAGAGTATATAGCAGCTGTTTATTTCAATATCTATATCATATTTTAAGAACTAAGGACTTTTGCTATTGACAAAAACATGTCTCCAGTCACTTAAATGCTGCCATGACACTGAAGTCAGTGGAATCTTCACAAAGTCAGCACGTGTGACAATTAAAAATGGCTTACTGCCCAGAAAAAAAGAAGCAAGTATCTCACAACAGATTTTCTGTGTTCTGAAACTAATACAACTATGTGAAACGGATGATTAAAGAAGTCAGCTAAGTTCCACAGTGAATAGCAACTAATAATGAAACATCAAAATGTGAGGCTCAAGAAAGTTCCATTTGATAATGTTATTAAAGAAGCAAGTTGTGTAAATGCAATTTATCATCCACACCACCTTAAGAATTGCTAGCATGGCACTGTTAATCACACATCTTTAAAGGATACTATAGTGCTACTACCCTAAAGTAGCCTCTGGGTCCAGGATAAAGCAAAATGTACAATTAGAGAGAGCAGCTACCCACCTGTAAATACATAGGTGTCTGGGTAAACAAAGATAAGCCCTACGTGAGGGACAACAATACAAAATGTTATTTTTAGCTGTTTGGTCGTCTCAACCTTGTTGTTACGCTGCTGAACACAGGAGAGCCCCAATCTCATTTAGAACACAAACTCAGCGACAGGTTGCTTTTTCTGTATGAGGAAACATCTGCAGTCAACGTACTCCTCTGCATATTGAGTTGTGACTCTGGCCCTTTCAGAAAGATGGAATAGCACTTTACTTCATCAAATACGTGTTTTTTAAGCATTTTTCTATCTGTTCTGATTTTTCATTTCAGAAACCTAGTAGCTCTCAGAATTTTACGCAATAAAAATGATGCATAGTGAATCACTAAGAGTAATGTAAAATACTAGTTAATCAGTAAGACTAATGTAAAATCCTAGTTCATTAAAAAAATACATTAACATTTTTCAGCAGAAATTTATAGGCAAAGTTCTGTACATGCAGGTCATAACCCACTTGCACTGAAAATGGTGACAGAGCACTCATCAAAATCCCCTCTTCCCTGCACTCCTACTCAATTCAGTTTTAAACTTGGGTTACTGGACAGCTATATTAATATGCATAGGAAACAGACAACTTAATGTCAGGCAAGAGATAACAAATCCACTGAGAATGCTCAGTTCTAGCCCACAGTGAGATCAACTTGCAGACTACTTCTGGTCCTAATTTCATACCAAAAAGTGCATATCATCCCACACATAAATTTAAAAATCATATAACTTCTTTACACGTCCTTGAAAAAATACCCCAGCATGTTTGTTTTGGTATTTATCCACCACAGAAACACTAGTTACTGAAAAAACCAAACCACCAAACAAAAAAGAATCTCCAAGAAACAGTAGTACTTGCATAACTTACAGAAACAATTAGGAATCCCGAACTCCAGTGTTAGGAGAGGCAAATTTCTACCAATTTACTAGGGTAAAAGGAACACTTCCCACATTCTGTAGGAAGATAAATAATCCCTTCTCTGTTTCAGAAGGTTAATTTGCTTACAAAAAGTGGAGAATCCTAGCATTAAATCTACAGAGGATTCACAAAAGGAAATTTTAAAAATCCACATGGTGAGTTGACCTTGTCTGGCCATCAGATGCTCAGCAAATCACCCTCCCACCCTCTCTCCTCAGCAGGATGCGGAGAAAAGGAGATGAAAAACTTGTGGGTCAAGATAAAGACAGCATAATAAAAGTAAAGGTCCTATCAAAGAAAACAAAAAAGATTTAATTCTTTACTTCCTGTAAGTGTGGAATGTCCAGTCACTTCCTGGGAAGTAAGGTTTCAATACGCAGAGAGGCTGCTTTGGAAGACAAATGCTTCAATAATAAATGCCCTTTCCCTGTCTCCTTTCTCTTAGCTTTTATTGCTGACCACTATGTCATATGGTATGAAATATTCCTTTGGTCAATTTAGGTCAGATGTCCTGGCTGTAGTCCCTTCCAAACTCTTACCCACCCCCATATTACTGGCTTTTGAAGGAGTAGTAGTAGGCTGGTGGTAGAGGACTGCTCAATAGTAGCCAAAATACCAGTGTGTTATCAATGCCATTTGAGCTACAGACACACAGCATAGCACAGAGGGCTGCTACAGGGAAGGCTAACTCCATTCCAGACAAAGCCAATACAACCTAACAAATTAACACTCCCAAAACTGTAAGATATTGTTTTCTCACATTTCTTTCAGGAACTGTTTTGATGATATCACATCATCATAAGTACTACAGAACTAATTCTATTGTCCAGACTTAACATTGGTCTAAACTAACTTATTTATTAACCCGTAATACTGGTTTTACAATGTCCCAAGAGAAACGACAACAGCTAACTACTTGAGAACATACTAATGCTTTTTGATTCTTCATTGATGGTTCCACTTGGAATACTTTCAAGAAGTTGGCAGCTTAATATATGAACACTGTAACAGGAGGTTACTATTAGTGAGTTACTGTATATATTCTTCTATTTCTTTCAGAAATCAAGTTTTAATGACACTGGACAGAGCTACAGCAATTGTTACATAACAAATCATTGAATCACAACAGGCCTTTCTGTACACTAAAATTGAAAATTCACGTCAAAAAATCACAGGGCCTTGACCTACTAGATATTCAACACTAAGTCAAACAATCTGACATCTCTCTTCATTGAAGTTAACTGGAAGCAAATGAATAAACAAAAAACATATTGGTAAAGTGTAACTCTGCTGTTTATCTTCAGTTTGCTATTCAGAGAATCACAGATCGGTAGGGGTTGGAAAGCACTTTCAGAGATTATCTAGTCCAAGCCCCGTGCAGAAGCAGCTCCACCTAGATCAGGTCACACAGGAATGCCTCCAGGCCAGCCTTGAAGACCTCCAAGGAAGGAGACTCCACACCTTCCCTGGGCAGCCTGTGCCAGGGCTCCCTCACCCTCCCAGTGAAAAAGTTTTTTCTCATTTTTAAATGGAAATTTTTTGTTCCAGCTTCATCCCATTACCCCTTGTTATCTGACTTCAAACAACTCTGAAAATCAAATTTCACCTTTCTAGCATATTACCAGCAAGAGGGGTTGGGAGGAATTAAAAAAGCAGTTACCTTTCTTCACACTACTGCTGAGAAGCTATTCCTTTATTCCAGTCACATCCTACTACCATCTTTTTCCGCACAGTTTGCATTAAATGGCTTTAATTTAGCCTTCTCTAGCATGAGAATTTAAATAAGCTTATTTACTACCAAAGAGAAAGCTTCCAAACAAGGTCCATCATATTACGCTCCCTGCCTTTTCAGTTAAAACTGCTCTATAAGAGTGTGGACTTTTTAAAACAAACTGACAAAGGAAAAAAACCGAAAGTATACCAAATTTCAAGAATGTACTTTAGAGTCTCTTTCACTTTTCTCTGCTATTTAATTTTGCTTAAGTAAACACACAATTCCCATCTTCCAGATAGTGCCTTTTACAAATTTACAGCACTAGAGCTACAATTGTACTTGCTACAATTGTACCTCTTAACTGCACAAAAAAAGCAACTTGAAAAATGTTCATGACATCTACCCTGCTGGGACCTGCTCCAGAAGAGATACAGTAGTGGCTGTTAAGGTCAGCACTGACTCAGTGGTTTCGCAAGAGCTAGAACAAGTCACTAAGATGTCCTTTTAGGAAGGCTGCTATTGCATGACATACAGTTTTATATTAGTAACTCTGGATGCACCTTAAAACAGTAAAAGTATTCAGGAACCTTACCTTGATGAAAGGAAAAATGAGAGATTGTGGACCATTTTCATCTCACAAAATAAAAGACTTATTTAAAGGAGTGCAGGCAATCATGCAGCTACTAGTACTGTACCTATTAGCATGTTAGGACTGTTAGTAATCACACCAGTATCATATTTGAACAAGTACTAGTATTTATTTGGTTTTTCTCACACACAGCCTTCATGTGGTCATTGCTCCTCTTCAGCTTAATGGTGGCAATCTTATCTCTATCTTACAAAACTCTTTAAAAAAAACTTTGAACAAAAAACCCTACAGAATCAGAGAATTATTTAAGTTGGAAGAGGCCTCCTCAGATCACCTAATCCAACCTATGTGCTCAAGCTGAGTCAGTTTGCGAAAGCTGCCCAGGATCACATGTTTGCTACCTCTAAGGATGGAGATGTCAAAACCTCTGTGGGCAGCCTGACCCGCTGCTTGATTACACACAGAATAAAAAACAACCGCCACCAAACAAAAAACACTGCTCCTCCTTCAAAAAAAAAAAAAACCACAAAACAACAAAACAAACAAACAAAACAAAAACCCCAACAGAAGCCAAGAGACAGACTGAAAGCCAGCATGAACACTTAACCTATGCTTTTTTCTGGAAATAAAACTTATGTGAAACTAACCTGATTCCATACAGATTTTGAACAGCCTCATCTCCATCTTTCCCCAGTTGAACAGCTTGAATCTGTAGTAATTTCCAAATAATTTTTATTAAACCATGCACGTTCCTGTTGAGAAAAAGAAATACATTATTGTTAAGGTGCAGTTAAAGTAGTTGCTTCTTCCATAAGAGGAGGAAACTCAGAACAAAATTCACACTCAAGAAGCCTTGAGTTCCCCTCAATAACCTCCTTACGTATGACTACACCATTTTACCCAAGCTGTGCATCCACACACCTTAGCTTTCCTTTTCACATAATAAGCAGAAGAGCAGACAGAATAAATTAATGCATCAACTAACATTTTGATGGTTTTCTTCTACCATATCTTACACGCACAGTTGCTGTCCCCAGTTTAACTTCAAATTGGTGTTTTTTCTACTTTAAAAATTAAAAACTGGCTCTTCTCTGAGTGCAAGCATATAATTAAAACATCCAGCATAGCACACAAATTTCAACTACACCACTGTCTACCAAGAGAAAGCAAGACAAATCACATTGTCAAAAAAGACACTTAAGAAATGTAGTTTGTACTGACTTGTCATCTGAGGAGACAAAGACAATACAAAATAGATACATGGAAAGCTATTTTATCCCCTTCCTCCTACATTGTTTCATTTCCCTTTCAGGAAAATTCAAGAAAACACAGTATTTCTGGAATTTCTGATAGCATTCTCCTGAAGACACACTGAAGAAATTAATGAGGTCCACCACAAGGGGGAAAAGAAAGCTCTGTGACCATGCAGTAAAGAACTCCGGAAGACACAGAGCTTATTACTGCACGGCTGAGCTTACAGTGACAACATGAACATTTTCTTTTCCTCTCCATAATTAATTGCTGTCTACACCTTTCCAAGTAGACCTTGCCAGATCCTACTCAATCTCTTTTCAAGAATATAGCCTGGATCCTGTAATGAAACAGTAGACACAGAAGAAAAAAGACACAATTGCTTCCTTTGCTATGCAATTTCATCATCATCCCCTAAAAATCTATTATACAATTTACCACTCACATTAATAAACTATAATTACATAATGAACAGGAAGATATAACAAAATATACAATAATAGATCATCACCTGACACAAGTTTACTTTTACCACACAGAGCATGATAAGGGAGGAAAAAGAGAAATAGGTGCTGGGGTTGTTTTGGTTGTCTTCCTTATTGTTTCTCCTTTTTCCTTCCTACCAGGTAAGAAATTTATTTTTTCTATAATTCCACTTCCTCCACAGTGACTGGAAACTGCATGAACTTTGTCATGGTTTGTCCCAGCCAGCACAGCAGCACCACGACAGTCCCTCGCTCGGTGCCCCCATTCACCCCCACCCTCGGCAGGATGGCGGAGGCCCCAGCGAAATGGGAGTAAAAAGATAAGCAAGGTTGTTGTGGATTAAGACAAGGACAGGGAGGGCTCACTGCCAATTACGGTTCCAGGCAAAACAAACTCCAGTACTCGACTTAGAGAGGAAAGTAGGAAAGTTTATTCTACAAGAAACAGAACGGAATAAAAGCAAAAGGGAGTAGGATGATGAGAAAATTACAACCAGCACTTTAAGATCTCCCTCCCTCATCCCTCCTTTCTTCCTGGGCCCAGCTCACTGCTCCCGATATCTCTACCTCCTCCCCACTCATTGGCTCAGGGGGGCAAGGAATGGGGGATGTGGTCAGTCTCTCACAGATGGGCTCTGCTGCTTCTGTCTTCTCAGAGGAGGGTGACTCCTGACATTCTTCCTCTGCTCCAACATGGGGTTCCTCCCCTAGAACATAGTCTTTAACGAACTTCTCTGGTGTGGGTTGCTCCCAGCAGCTGCGGCCTCTGCTGAGACAGGGTTCCTCTCTCGGGACGCAGTACTTGGTGAATATCTCTGGCATTGATTCTTCTCCACTGTTGCAGTTTCTGCAGTTACAGTGTCCCTCTCTTGGGACAAAGCTTCTTTTGGGCATAGGTTTGATGAGCTGCTTGGTCGTGGGTTCCTTCCCACAGTTACAGCTGTGGATATTGGGTCCCTCCTTCAGAACATGGCCTGCTCTAGCCATAGTGATAAAGGGTCCCTCCCACGGGACACGGTCTGCTCTGGCCATAGTTTTAAAGAAGAAAATCATGGCCCCTGGCTCAGGGTCTGTAGCAAAATGAGTCGTTGCTCCTAGTCCGGGGTCAGCTTTATCAAAATGATATTTAATGAGTATTTAAAGACATGAAAATAAATCTCATCTTCACCAGTTCTCTCCACAGAATGCAGGGGAGTCTCTGCTCTGGTACACTTCCTCCTCTCTTTCATCACTGACCTTGGAGTCCGCATGGTTGTTTCTCTCACTGTTCCTACTCCTTGCACCACCACCAGCCAGAAGAAGAAGGAGGAAGCAGGAAAAAGATGGAGGAAAAAAATCTCTTCCAGCTTCTACTTAAAATGTGATCGTGGAGGTGTCTAACTGGCTCAGCTCCAAAAGTGGGTCTGGCTCAGAGCTAGGGAGAGTTGCAAACAACTTCTTACAGTCGCCATCTTTACAGCCCCTTCCCCCAACCAGAAAAAGCTGCCATGTCAAACCATGACAAGCTTATCAGAAGGCAAGTTGGAAATAACAAATTATGCAGAACTTATGTAAATCTCTCGTGGACAAACCAACCACCAACCTCATTTAACACAGGAGCAAACTGTGGTACAGTAATATTAACTGTTTGGCACAGAGAGTGGAATGCTCCACAAAAATCTTCTTACATTATAAATGGATACATAAACATTTAGACTTTTAAGTCATGCTAAAATTTGTTCAGACTTGTTGGTAATTTCTGGCAAAGAACATGGAGACTTGAAATGAACACTGTTAAAAAACAGGAACTTACACACATAGGCTGGAGCAACATCAGCACAAAAATGTGTGGTAACAACATGGAATGACATATTATTTACAAATACTTTACTGGAAAAAATCAAAAAACTGCAAAGATAAAGCATCATATGATTACAGAATCATAACCTAAAAAAACCCTCATATAATTACAGAATCACAGAATCTTAAGGGTTGGGAGGAACCTCAAAAGTTCTTCTAGTCCAACCCCCCTGCCAGAGCAGGATCTCCTAAAGTAGGTTACACAGAAACTCATCCATGTGGGTTTTGAATGTCCCCAGAGAAGGAGACTCCACAGTCCATCTGGGCAGCCTGTTCCAGTGCTTTGTCACCCTCACAGTGATGAAGTTCTTCCTTGTATTTATTTGGAACCTCTTGTGTTCCAGCTTATTCCCCCATTGCCCCTTGTCCTATCACTGGATATCACCAAGAAGAGCCTGGCTCCATCCTCCTGACACCCACTTTTTATATATAGCATTATGTAAATGTAAACATTATATAAACAAATGTAAATAAATTAATTAATGAGGTCACCTCTCAATGTCTTCTCCAAGCTAAAGCTCCCCAGGTCCCTCAGTCTTTCATTCTAAGGGAGATGCTCCACTCCATCACCTTTGTTGCCCTGCACTGAACTCTCTCCAGCAGCTCCCTGTCCTTCTAGAAATGAAAGGTCCAGAACTGGACACAATATTCCAGATGCAGTCTCACAAGGGCAGAGTAGAGGGGGAGGAGAACTTCTCTTGACCTACTAACCACAGCCCTTCTAATACACCCCAGGATGTCATTGGCCTTCTTGGCCACGAGGGCACACTGCTGGCTCATGCTCATCCTGCTGGCCACCAGGACCCCCAAGTCCCTTTCCCCTACACTACTCTCTTAATAGTTCCTTTCCCAGCCTGTACTGGTACATGGGCTTCTTCTTTCCCATATGCAAGACTCTATACTTGCCCTTGTTGAGGGGTCATTAGATTTCTCCCTGCCCAACTCTCCAGCCTGTCCAGGTCTTGTTGGAATGCAGCACAGCCTTCTGTTGTGTCAGCCATTCCCCTCAGTTTAGTATCATCAGCAAACTTGCTGGCAATGCCCTTTGTTCCCTCAGCAAAGTCATTAATGAACATATTGAACAGTACTGGTCTCCTTGGTAAAACCATGTTGACTGCTCCTAATGACTCTCTTGTCCTTCAAATGCCTGGAGACAGCACCCAGGTTAAGTTGTTCCGTCACCTTTCCAGGGCTGGAGGTGAGTCTGACATAAAAGAAAATGGAAACATACAGGTAAATATCACTAGCTGCCACATCTTTATTATACTTATCATCAGTAGGAGGCTCTTCCTCAAGCTTGTGCAGAACACCAGAGAACGTCTTAGAGATTGCCACAGTGGATTTTCCCACCCATAAATGCTTCACTTCATATTCCAGGAACAGACAAAAATCACATAGTCTCTCTTCTGTTCTTTTCATACTTTTGCCAACAGTGCTGGAAAATATTGACCAAGATCCAAAATGACAGAATATGCTACTGTTTTCTTTCTTTCTTCCAAAAACAGGATATTATCAGATGTGCCTGTAATCTTGAAAATTACTACTGTCATGACACTCGGCTCTCGAAATACTAAAGTCTTGACTGTACAAGAAAACATGAGGTTTAACAGAACTCTGTTGGAAAGCAATCAACAGGAAGGTGTGCAGCAGGCTTCCAAATTCCAATAGTCAGTCAGTCAACCTATCACACAGAGGAGGGACGAAAGCCTTTCGGATTGGTATTAGACAAAAAGAGAGAACAAATCACTTTCTAGATACTTCATGGCCAGAGTCAGTTAGACATTTGACAGCATATTCCCTATTTTCAATTGGGCAACCATGCAGCAAGGAGAAAAAACAACCGTAAAACACTCAATAACAGGCTTCCTTGTTCTCAGAACTCCTGCACTGCTGGTCCTAACTCCCAGGCAGGAGGTGGGGAGAGAACAGCTGCTTTTGGCTTTGCGCTCAGCTACTGAACTCAAGTAGCATAACAGCAAGTATTTCCCCACCTCCTACAGGCATGGAATCTTAGGTGATAAAAACATTCTGAAAACATACATATAAACAGAAATTCTTCTGACAACTTCTTCACCATTAGAATAACCCATTGTTTCACAGGTTTTTAATAGATTGATTGTTTATGCTCATTTATTATTAGATCCAGGTCACAGAGTTTTTCCATTATCTCCTACACAGAAAGCTAGAGAACAATGTGAAAAATGTCAAATGTGCACATATGTATTTACACACATATATCTATTTTGTATATATTTATACTCACACAAACATATACACATAAATACCATATTCCAGGACGTTTAAACTCTTGGGCCATCAGAGGAAACCGAACACTGTGTCTGAGACAGTTGTAGTATAATGAAGCACCAGAAAGGTAAGAATAGATTTCCATTTGAATAATGGACAGGTACTGTTAACCACACAACAACTCAATTCAGATAAGCACTGGAAGTTCAACTCTGACAAAGCAAAATGTCTTTCCTAGAGTCCAGAATTTGACATACCTGACAAAATACAACCCACAAGGTGCACTAAGGCCCTGTTAAATTCATCATAACAGAAGACAGAGAAGCAAGAACACAACATGAGTATTCTTTGCCAACAGTCACCTAGCTCTATTCAGCACTGAAAAGGGCTCAGCAGTTGCAAGTGCCTTTCTGACGGCTGTCACTGGCTGCTCATTTCATGTTTACTTTACATAAGGGATACTGTGCACACAGCAGTGCAAAACCATAGAGTAAATGTTGAAGAGAATTTGTCAGCAAACAGGATCACAAACAGGAAGATAAAATTTTAAAAGAGTCAATGAAAAAAGGTATCAGCACTGAAATGAAATGATCCGAAAATGTAATTTTAATCAGCTCCTGAGACTGTAGACATTTGAAACCCACAGATTTCTGTGTTTAGGCTTTATAAATCCTGTTTTTCAATCCACAGTGGATGTGGTTTTAATCATGCCAGCTGAGTGGGGGGAAGAAGCCAAAAATCACATAAAAGGTCCCTGGGTAATCTGCCAGTACTTCATGTACCAATCAGTCTTGTGTGTTGGTTTCCCACATGGAAAAATCTAAGAATGGTGTAAAATGTTGCAAATGTAAGTCTTTTCAATATATAAATTGGATTTTAGTTTTGAAGTGCACTCAATTGTACAACTCTGATTCTGAACTTGCTATCTTCTGAGGTACAAAACTATACTAACACTTCATTTCCTTATAAGCTGTTGATACTCTAACAAACCCTTAGCATAACAGCAATTTCACACCTAATGAAAGTTTTCTTCCATCTCATCCCACAGGACTCAGGTTCTCATAGTCCAAGCACAAGTGCTTTCATTTCTTAGATAACAATGCAGATTCTTCTTTTAACCCCAAACTGAATTAGTAAAATTTTGACATTTACAGGATAGCAGTTTGCAGAAGTTATTCATATTATAAAGATACATTTACAAAACCTTTCCTAGAGATCCATAACCACCTCTTGTAAACTAAGCATAGGATCAGCATCATCACAAGATTCTTTCTGTAAACAAGTAAATTACAAGGAGACAAACAGTCTGTTTTACAGTGTCTTAATCATATCTCTACTCAAACCTAAACTTACCTTAGGCTCAGACTAACCATGAGATACTTCTGCCTAAAACTCATGTGAAAGTCAGAAGTGGTCAAAAACATGCCTTGAATAACATGGTTCTTGCAACCTATATGTTGAGCCCACCAGCTAACACCACTGGTGCAGCGTCAATTACATAGTTTGACTAAACACAACTCTAGAGTTCTCTCAGAAGAGACTGAAAAGGCTTAGCACAGAAATCCAGTTAGTTGACAAAAAGCAGAAGAACGGTAACACAAGGAACTTGATAAAGCTGATAGATTTGCATGGAAACACCTTACTGCAATCGTCACTTGACTTTTCATTTACAAATTTTATGCATAGTGTCTTTTCCCTCACAACAGCATTTTCTCAATATGTTTGATCTAGCTCAAAACACCCTTGTGAGACATAGCTACTGAATTTGCAGAATTTTCTTAAGACACAGTAGCTGCAGAGTTATGTAAAGAAATTTCTCCCCCAGAAGATAAGGAAATGCATCTCAGCATCTCTAATCCCTACCCACAGTCTTATGGAGACTCCATTTGACATTTCAGCAACTAGTAATTTGGACAGGCTGCTTTAGAAAGTTATTTCCCTCATCCATAACAGAAGTTGCTGCCATTTTCTTCCCTTTTGCATATGAAAGGAGCAAAAAAAAAAAAAAAAAAAAAAAAAGGCAGTGCATTCATCTCTGAGGTTCTACAATTCGAAGTTCAGAGCACTAGTCTAAACTGAGCTTACTGAACTCAGTTTACATGCAGATGATAATCTATGATTTTAAGTCATATCCACACTGTCACACTGCCAAGATGAAAGAAGCATCAGCCTTCAGTAGCTTGGCAGGGCAATGTGTCTTCAATGCCACACCTTATTTGAAGATACTACCATTTACAAATATCTCTCCTCTTTGGCCTGTATTTACAAAAGGAAAGCAACTGACTGATAACCAGATGACAAAACACACATAATCATGCAACAAAACACTACCTTGCTGAGGGAATTAGGTTGAGAGCTCCATGGAGAACATCGTCGAGCTCAGCATGCTTCTCTACAACAAGTGCCACCAAACCCTCCAAGCAGGCTGTTCGCAAGGCAACATTGTCACTGCAGCACTTCTCCCAAAGCAAGTTCAGAGCAGGAGTCTGAAGCCAAAAGCATGAAACACAAGCAATAAGAGGGATGATAATGCATTCATTCATCTCAAACATAGTTGTAAATAAAAATGTTCAAAGTTTCTCCTGAAGTCTTTAAGAGCTCAAGAGTGGATGCTGGGGTACAGATTCTATACGTAAGAAAGGCCTTTCCCATCACAGTTCCCACTTTACTACTCCCTACTGCCTACGCTCTCAGTGACAACAGAAACCTGAGAATCACAGAATCATAGAATGGTAGGGGTCGGAAGGGACCTTTGAAGATCATGTAGTCCAATCCCCAGAAAAGAGCTAAGGCAGATGAATTTTTCATCTATGCCTATGCTGGTAGGGTATCATGAATTTCACTTTCCTGGAAAAGATTGAGATGTAGTTGGAGACAACTCAGGAACACCATGTCAAACTATGTCTGCAGCAAGTAGTGCAGCTAGAGACAGGCATACAAAGAGCTATGCAGAAGTAAGTTGTCTTTACTCACCATATCAAGTCCTTTGTGCTCTCCATTTGCTAGTTATGCACAAAGATTTGGCAGTTAAGTTGCTACTTGTTTTCTCACTAAATTTGCATTAACAGCTTAGTTTGCTGATTTTGTAGCTTCCAAATGGAGAAATAAGGGACATTTTAAAACACTGAATGCTGCAAAACGTCCTCGAACAAAACGGGAGCTGTGATATCTAAGTTCCAGAATCTTCCACTTCTTAGCATTTTAGAAGGTATTGTTGTATTTTGGTTTAATACCTTTATGGAGCAGCAAATGGAAAGCCAGCTTGTAGCTCAAAACAGAATGTCATTTGGGAACATTATTATGATCAAGACTGTTGGAGGAGCTTCTGTTAGAGAAACTACTGCCAACATTCCTTCACATCAAAACTGAGCATTTTTCAGATTTGGGTTTGCTAGGTTTGGGGGCAGGGGGAATGTGAAGACTTCAGACTGAGAGGAAAAACAAAAAACCCACAATTTTCTGCTCGTTTATGTACAAGGCAGCTTTTGGGAAGGAAAAACACAGGAGCAAATCCTAACTAATACCTCTCCTACCTTGCTGTGACAATTGCATATGCCAGCATTTCATATGCCTCTCACATAACAAGACAGACCTGCACTAAAGCAAGCACTGCACCATACTTCCTCTTAAAGAAATATAGGCTCTACTTAAACAATATGAAATACAACACAAATACAGACACATGAAATGCCATATTTATTGAAATTTTTACCATTATCTAAAAAAACTTACCTATTGAAGTGACAGTATCTCACCGTACAGCACTTCACTGGCAATAACATGAATAAACCAAAATAAAACTTTTTTAACTGAGCATGGCTAGATATCTATATTCTGCAGAATTAAGACTTCTGCCATTAAGAGTTCTGATGGAAATAAAATTGCTGTTCTGATCCAAGAGATTTACTGTTTCTGCCTGCATATTCACACACATATTGCCAACTACTTCATTTAACTTTTAGGATTTACTAAAATTACACGATGAGGAATGGAAAACCATAGAAAGACATAGGCATGTATGGATGGGAGACAGAAGTGAAAGAATACCACAAGACCTGGTCAGACGCGTGTCTGATCTTCTCTGAAGAAATATTCTCTTTCAATACTGCAGCAATCAGATGACCCACTGCCTAAAAAAAGAAACAAAAAATACATACAGAACAAGTGGTATTTTTCACTTCTCCATTAGGAAGAACTTACACTGCTGTTGCATATGATCGTATTATCATAATTTCAAATACCACACTTCCATACCAGCTGGTAGGGAAGCTGAAACACGTTTTAGGAACAAAAACCTCCCTAGCTCTGGCATTCTACTTTTTACTGTTATTCTGAGGCAGAAGAAAAAGAAAATGAAGGGCTCCACGTAGATCCAAAGACCTCTTTGTACAGAACCTCTTATAAACTGATAATCTGGTACATATTCAGAAATTGTAGATGTTATAATGCATCAATTCTAATAGATATTTACAGCTCCACTGCTGCACAGATTTTAGTGTACTTAACAGTCCAGTGAGCTACACAGTAAAGTCAAAATGTGGATTAGCCCTCTGCATTCCAAGAACTGGACTCACCTGTTTGACCTACAAGAAAATGTGCAAGTTGCTCACTTCACTGATCCTTGTCTAGGTACGTTACATGCTTGGCAGAGCAGACGTCTAGGTTGGTCCCCCAAAGTGAAGACATCTGTCATTGAATCCTGGCCTTATGACAGTTTGAAGATTACACCATGCTTTCAGAGGTCACAGAATATAAGTGGACACTACCAACTACCAAAGCACAGCACAAAATCACCAAAGCACACCTTAATGATGTGTAGCTCGAGTGATATAGACATTTCAGCAATACTTGTACCATGAAGACACTGTT
Organism: Urocolius indicus; assembly: GCA_013401255.1. NCBI lineage: Eukaryota > Metazoa > Chordata > Aves > Coliiformes > Coliidae > Urocolius > Urocolius indicus. The sequence goes on from WBNH01003780.1 coordinate 111,675, forward strand.
CTGCACCAAAAAAACATGAACTGGTTCCAAGATGTCAAGTTCTACTCTCAACAACTTATGTGCAGAACAAGAACCCTTGCTAGACCTTAGATGAACTCTAGCTTTTAAGAATATTTTTGCTCTCCTAAATGTCAAGTTGACCACAAGAGGACCCCAGTGTTTCTTCTTCAATGTAGTCTGAGCTGAATTGAGAAATCAGACATCAGGTTGCATAGACTGCATTCACATCAAGTTATTCCACCAAATCAAGGGCTACATATTTAATCCTGAATTTAAAACATGAAGAGGAAGAAAATCAAGGTTGGCAATTACCTTACAACCGAAAAGATGCATTTTTAATACTGAAACAAGCGATAGCCAAAGCAAGGAAAGTGTATTTTTTAAACAGAGACTATCAGTTTTGTTCCTTCCTGTCCACTAGAAATACTATGATAAACATTTCAGGCATATGAGACAACATCAGTTGAATGTGATCAGCAGCCAATGCATGGAGCTGAAAAAGGCATCTGCTGATCACAGTGGAGCTGTACACAGTCTTTCATGACAGCTAAGACAAGAGTAGTTCATCAGCTCGCATAACACAAAAAGAAAACAGGTCCAGTCCTAAAGGGAGTTCCATTAAGCATCGTCGAGTATTTTGTCCACACACATGACTTATTATAACTCCTGGCTTATCTCAAGATTATAGGATCACTAAAAAATCATTTGGCTCCACTAAAATCTTCCAGTGCCAGAAAGTTTTTCATTTTCCTGTAGACTCTACAGTGATGAGCAATTACACCTACCGTTTGGATTACACATAAAAGACAATTAGCATTTCTTTGCAACTTCCCTACTTCTTTGGTTTTCTGCCTTTGGAGAAAAAAAAAACCCTCAAACAAATCCAAAAAGAAAACCCCAAAAAATTCTTCCTTATCATCTTATCAAGCAGCAGCCCATGGAACAAACGTTTCCACAAAAAAAAAAAATCTTAATGCTTTTAAAAGAATTACCTGGGATTGAACAACTGCGTTAGGAAATTCAAACCGTCTCTTGATGTCATCCAACATTTTAGCTCTGTTGTATGACACTAACTCTTACTCTGCAAGAGAGATAAAGAAAAATTATACTTAGGATATGGAAAGAAAGCATGCTATTTACCAGAAAATAATATGCACAGTATTTATGTTGCAGTTAACAGGAGACGTAGTAACTAAAGAATTTTATTGCCCCTCCTAAGACTACCGTATCAACTTGCTTTGTAGGGTTAAACCCAAGAAATGCTGAATACTCATTGGTCTTCCATAGAGAATGAGTTATCAATATTTCTTCAAGCTGTGGCAAATATGCAGTTCCATATGGCACAGCGTATGTGTAGTCTGAGAACATTTATCCTTGAGAGCACCTTATCTCTTGACTTGATAAAGGAATAGCTCAAGAGAAGGGTTCAGAGTTTATAAAATATTATTTCAAATGCAAAAATCTCTACAAATCTTTTAACTATTTCACAGAAAAACAAAAGTGCTACCAACAAAAGGCCCACCTCGGACACTACAAATGGTAACAGCAGATACGGACAGGAAAACTTGACCAAAAAAAATCCCATATACAGACACCCCCAAGCACAGAGGTACCTTAGCTGGACAGAAAACAAAATTCAGTTTACCTTATTGCACATGCATGAAACTGATGGCTAACAGCAAATATTCCAACATTTTAGTCTACTGTAAACACATCTCCAGTGTGTTTGAAGGATGGTCTCCTCCAAAAAAACCCACCAAACTAGCACTTGCTGAAAACCTTTGCAATAGGCACTGAGAAAACATATATATGTACAGTATTCCAATTTCAAGACATGCTATTGTTTTGACGTAGTGGGAATCTTGCCAACAGTAAGACATAATTATACCCTGGAAACACACAAATGTACTATGTGCCATAACAAATACCATTCACAGCAGAAAAACTCAAAATTATTAGTTACTACCTCAATCAATATAAATTCCTGGCAGTTAAATGGCAAAATATTCCCATATACTTCTGAATTATATTTCTGAAAGTTTAAGAGAAAAAAAACCTGGTTAACTGCACTTCAGAAAACTTTAACGAAGTGGTACCCAGTCAAGAGCAATAGTGACTACGGTTCTTTGAACGCTTTCAAGAGATAACCTGGAGGTCAACTGAACTTATCATTCAAAATTTGAACCAGAAAATAGTTAGGAAACACTAAATGTATTCCTGACCTTGACACACCTCCCCATAATGCCATTTATTCATTTACATTCCACTTTGCAAAGCAATATTTCCCGTCTTCCCAACAGCAAATAACCTCTACAGAAGGATCATACAGTAATGTGTGTACTCTGAAAGTGATAAAATAATAAGACACAGACAAAAAGAGTAACACATTTAGGAGTAGCACAGTTGCTCTTGGTACTAAGAGTAAAGCCAAAAGATAGTCAAAAATCACTGCATAAAATTCTAAGCACGATTCATAAAACAGAACCTCAACACTACCTAAGTCTGGAGTTAGTTAAAAAAATCCCAAACAATCAATCCCGTTTCTTAACCCAATGTCTTGCTTTTTGCCACTGAAGATGTAACAGCTATCAAGATAAAGTCAAGACTGAGACACTGTGAAAAGAAAGAAACAAAAAGGTTTGTTCCCCTTCTTCAGTTTAGGCAGTTACTTTAATTTGGAGACCATGTTCTATTAATATAAAAAAAACAACAACCAAACAAACAAAAAACCTGCTTTGGCACCTTTAGGAACCATGATTACTTTCCACTCTTGTCAGTATGCCAAGCCCATTCTACAAACAGGTATAAGCATCCATATTTCTTGCAGTCTCTTTCTTTTCCAGAAGTGGATCAATTTCCACACAACAATGCCAACTGGAAAAGCAGTTAAGAGTGAAGAGTGTTAGGAGAACACTCCTAATTTTTTTTTACTGTCTTTTATAACTAAAAAAAAAAAAANTTTTTTTTAAAAAAAAAAAAAAAAAAAAAAAAAAAAAAAAAAAGAAGAGTCAAGCTCAGGAGAGCTGATGAGGGAATAATTATCTTGCAGACCCTTACAGAAGTACTCTCTTACAAAGGACTCTGCCAAAATTGCTGGACTTAGCAGGCAAACACAGAACACCAGATACCCCATAACTTCTCCTTGATGCATTATCAGACAACCTTCTTAAATCATTAAGTACATCCTACTTTTGACTTTTTTTTTGGCTCTTTGTCTTAAGCTGTATTTTTCTTATTCTCAGTGATGAAGCGGCACTCAACGTCACCAATCAGATGAAAAATATTCTTCCCAAACAAACCCCAACGCACACACACAGGCATATGAAAGAACTTTAAAAAAAAAAAAAAAAAAAAAAACAAAAAGACATGGTATAGCGAAGCCACCCTTGCTTGTTTTCCCAACATCAACAATTTGAACAAGTAAGCAGCTGTGGTGAGCCACACTTGGCTGACTGCCACGTGCCAACCAAGCCCTTCCGTCACTCCTCCAAGGGAAGAAAATACAACTAAAGGCTCCTGCATTGAGATAAAGACAGGGAGAGATCACTCAGCAATAACCACCATGGGCAAAACAGACTCAGTTCAGGGAAATTAATTTATTATCCTACTCTGATTTGATTGGTAATTAGAAATAAAAACAAATATAAAATCACTTCTCCCCCAGCCATCCCTTCCTCCTAGGCTCAACTTCACTCACTCAAATTCTCTGCCAAAGCCGGAGGGATAAGGAATCGGGGTTGTGGTCACACTCTTCTAACATGGTGCCCATCCCACAGCAGACAGTCATTCACAAACTGCTCCATTGTGTGTCCTTCTCACAGGCTCGACTTCTTCACAAACTGTTCAACCATGGGTTTTTGCACAGTGTGCAGTCTTTCAGGAACAGACTGCTCCATCACAAGTCCTGCCAGGAGCCTGCTCCAGTGTCGGCTCTCCATATAACCACAGATTCTTTCAGGCACATCCCCCTGATCCAGTGTGGGGTCCTCCCCGGGCTGCAAGTGCTAATCCGCTCTACTGTTGGCCTTCACAGCTGCAGGGCAGGGCCTGCCTCTCCACGGGCTGCACCATGGGCTACAGGAGAACCTCTGCTCCGGCATCTGGAACACCTTCTCTCTCTCCTTCCCTAACCTTGCCCATCTGCAGCGCTGTTTCTCACCTCGTTCCTCCCTGCCAGCCACCATTGCACAGCAGCTTTTATTCTTTCCTAAACACATTACCACAGAGGTGCCGCCGCCATCTCCAAGGGGCTCAGCCTTGGCAAGCACGGGGCCTCGTCTTGGACTTGGCAGGCACCGGCTTCATGTGACACGGTGGAAGCCTGTGGCATCTCCCCACAGAAGACACTCCTACAGCCTCCACACTCCCAAAAAACCTTTCCACGTAAACCCCGAGCAGCATCCTAACGCTAAGGACAACGGCTGTGTGATAAATGATGTCCCCGAAACAGGATTCTAATTAATTTTTTTGGAATTTATTAAAGGAATAAGAGCAAGCAAACAGCGCTGGGTGCTCCGAGAGCCTCTGCTCTATCCGGACGCACACCCGTCACATCCCGAGTTCGCATTAAATAGGCTAGGCCTTATACATATTAATAATTTTCCTTTGAAGGGGCTGTAAAATGTTTTATCATTGTTGGAAAATGTTAATCATTTCTGGGAAGGGGTTGTCTCCTTCTTGCGCATGCTTCGTTCCATCTTGGGGGTCTTTCTCACCCTCTTTGGGTGGTCGTTGGAGGAAGTCAGCAGTCTTCCTCACGGTGTCCACCAGGCGACCTCCATGTGTATATCTATGCAAAGCTGATCCAAGCTAATCTTACCAAAACATCTTCCAAGCTGCGACCTCCTGTGTATATCTATGCAAAGTTGGTCCAAGCTAATCTTATCCAAACGTCTGCCAAGCTGCTGTTACAAGAAGCAGAAACACCCTCCTTATCAAAACCTGGTTTAAGTGAGTCTTACCAAAACTCCTGTCAAGCTGTGAAAAGCAAGAACAAGTTACACGAGCAAATAAAGCTACAAAAAAATTACTGTCTATATCTATATCCCTTATTCCACATTGACACGAATCAAAGAAACACATTTCACAGCTGCTTAACGAAACCGAACCCCTGACGGGCTGTCCCGGCATTATGGCACCTTCCCGCCTGACCCACAGCAGCAGTTCACTGAAAGCAATCACGACGAGATAAACTAGGCCAGTCGACAGAAAGCGACGGCATTCCCTACCCTCACGTCCTTTTCAGCCGCTGTCAGAAGTGTCCATACTCAAACCGGCGCCCCTACCAAAGCCACAGCAGCGAAACGCCTGGCAGCCTCCGCAGCGCCCGCGCGTCACACGCGCGCCCTTCACAGCGCCGCGGGGCTCCGATACATCACGTTGGGGCTAAATAACGGCTGCGGTCATTATCCCGCTGCGGGCCCGTGGCCGTGCGGGTGCCCCCGCCGCGGCCGCACCCCCCCGCCGGGCGCGTTCCGCCCGCCCTGCGCAGACAGCTCCCTGCGGCCCCCGGGGACCAGCTCCGACGGAGAGGCGAACGCCTCGCCTCGCCGCGCCGCGCCGCGCAGCTTTGCGCCGCTCACCTCGCCCGGCAACCAGGCCGCCTCCAGCGGCGCGCCCCGACCGCGGCACGGCGGAAGCGCAGCCGGCTACCGACACGGCTCGCCAGCCACCTCCCCCCCGCCCCCAGCGGCGAAGGCGCCTGCGCTGCAGCTGGCGCATGCGCGCCGCGCCTCCGCCTGCGGATGGGTGGGGGGTGGGCGCTGGGTGCTTGGCGCTGGGGGTTTTATAAACCGTTCCACCGTAGGCAGGCGCGTTCGAGGGACGGCGCGCTGCTGCGTGAGGTGGCCGTGTGAGGACAGAGCGGGATCCCTGGCAGGGCCGAGGCTGCTGGCTGCCCCGCGGCCGGCGCCTGGTGCGGGTGTCGCGGGCTTGCGCGCCCCGTTGGGGCCAGGCTCTTGGGTAGCACGCGAGGCGTGCATCTCCCTTGCAGTACAGGGCCAGGCTCGGGCTCTTCCGCACGTTTAAAGTGAAATACAGGTGGAAATCCAAAGACTTAGAAGTCACGTAACTTGTCTTGAAAAACTAATTCGTAACGTATTTGCTAAATGTGAAAATACCCAAGTGTCTTTATCAGCTTCAAAATTACCGCAGGGTGAGTCTCTGCAGCCTTCTACATATTTGACAAGCAGTGATGAGCAAACTGCAGGGACCTCAGAAAGGTAGTGAATGTGAAGAATAGTTGGTGCACGTTATCCAGCTTTCTCAAAGGCGGAAGAACAGTTTAAACTGAGCTCTGATTTGTTTTTACGACCACTTGCAACCAACAGTTTGAAAGATCATGCAGTGGAGAGTCTAAGGAGTTTGTATTCTCAAGGTAGTTATTTTAACACAAAACAACATTTCCATTCCCGAAAATGAAAGCAACAATCAATTTCTGCAAGACATGCATAATATCATAATACTCTTACTAAAAATATCTTCAGAGAAAAGTGCAAATATTTTTAAAGGTCTTTGTGAAAGGCTGGTTTAATCTAAAGGGTGTGTACTTTGAGATGGAAGTAGTGAAATGCTGACAAATGTGAAACAAATACAGGCGTGTCTATCTCCGTTTTTCCTGGTTTCTTTTAAAAGAGCAGGGAGTTGCATAATAACTTACATTGTTTGTTCCAGGTTCGCCAGCTAAAACCATAGGCAGTTTATGGCATCCAAGGGTCTTGGCCCTTCTGTTGAATTGGTGGGAAGATGCGTATTGACACTTTGAGCACCAAAAAAAAGCCCAAAAGTGGCTCAGGAGAGCAAAACTCTATTCTCTTGAACTGCCTATAGTGTGTACCTGCCAAGTGAAGATCAGTCAGATCCCATAGATCATATAGACTGCTTGTTTTAATCTACATGAGTTTTCCACAGTAACCTTTTGCAGACAACATGTAGAAACATTGGTGATGTGGCTTTTGGGCTCAGTAGACTCAGCCCGGGATGGAATCACAGATGCACTTGCTGATGGAGCTGCAGTATCGCAAGATCAGCTGAAGGACCTTTCACAGTGATGTATTTCAGTCTATTTCTGGGTGACTGTAGGCAATGGTGTGAATCAAAATTCATTGTCCTCTTCCCATTCCATTCTTTCTGCCTTGTTTAAGAGCATCTTGTTTTTGACAGGTTGGTTCATTACTGACATTACATGTGTGATATGTCAGTCCTCATATTCTCCATTTAATTCTTGAGACATGATACACTGTTGTCTGAAGTGGCTTGGGCCCGATTTATGCTGCTTGGTATACTGTTCTGTCGGTAACAGAAGTGACAGACCCAAAACCTTTGGAATTGGTGTGTGAAGTCATTGAATCTTCAATATCTTTAAAAATCTTTTATAGTGTTTTATAGATAAGTATAGATAGCTATATATCTGAATATTTAGGAAGTCTTCATAATTTATTATTCAATCAGTCTAGAGAAACAAAAGCTGAAAGGACAGGGAAGGGTCTGTGTAGTAAACAAGGTAATAATTTTGGCCATTGTTAGTTTTACTTGGGGATAGACTTTTAGTAGGTTTGACTGTCTTTAGGGTTTGAAGTCTTCTTATGCTGACTAGATTAAGGGAAGACAAGGCATTTGTTGGGGAAATTTTTATGTGTTTTTCCCCCATGACAAGTTTGACTTGGTGGAACAGTTCACAGATGAGCATTTTCCCAGTAGTAGAGTATGTGATTTAGGTGTCTGCTTTGTGTACTAGGTAGTGGGGGTCGAAGTGGCAGAGAGAGGTGGTGTGGAGCAATCTCTGTATCTCAGCAAGAAACGCCCAACAACAAATGGTTTAATAAAATAGCTGATAGAACAGAAAGAGAAAGGTAGACAGTAAATAAGTAGCGTGTCCCTTCAGGTAGTGGGAATCTTGCATTCATGAAGCATTGGATGGACCCCAGACAGACTAGATAGATGGCGTGCTGCACAAATACCATATGTTGATAAAAGTTTCAGCTTTTTAGTTGTTCAAGCTACTATACAGCCTTCTTACAAGAACACAACCCTATTAATAAAGGATGTTGGCATAAGAACTTCACACAGCACTTGAGATAAGGGCAAAGACACCAGTCATATAATCAATTGCCTGTGGAGAGTGGGAACTGCCTCAGTTACTGTGTGCTGGCTGCATTTGTCCTGAGCCAAGGAACCTGTTCAGCATTACACTGGCCTGAAGGCCATGCTGGACATGCAGTGAAGCGCTACACAGCACAGCCCTGTGCCTGCTCAGCTGTCCCATTAGCCATGCAGGTCAGGTGTGGTTTGGGTTTCTGAGTCTTTGCTATGCAGTAGTCTCCTGGTCAGGATCAATGCATTCTACCTGCTGACCTACATACACTTTACCTTTCCCAAAAACATTATAAATTACAGATTGCATTAATAACATATTAACTTCTCTGGTTCTAAGTATAAGATCCAACAGAGCTGCTTGTCGGATCTCTCCCTCACATGCTGCTGGGGTGCAGTGTGAGTCAGTCTCACTACATGTGTGCCACCACATCCACTGTTGCAGCAGGTAGACATGAGATGCATGGATGCAATTGGTATGCTTTGTTCTTCGGTTTCCCTTTTTTGCTCACCTACTTTTGAGACTACTTTTGTTTGTTGCCACACAGCCTTTTAGCCAACCAGATTTTCTTTTTGAATCACAGAATCACAATCTTTTTGAAACTGCCCTGTTGCAGAGCTCTCCTAGACAAGTAATGTGTGTCTCAGTAGTACATTAACCAAGGAAACCTCTAGCCATGTGTCAGCTCTATATAATGTCCAAAAGAGAAGACTCCTGATCCTGAGTACAATGCTAAGTCTGCTATTGCTTAGATGAGTATTAGCCAAGATGGATTTCAATTAGAACACTGCAGTGAGATCTCTTGAAGTGAAAGGACGATGTAGCCTCCTGAAATATTTTGATGCTGACAGTTCTGATGCTCTTTATATCATGGAACATCTTGCTTTGAGAAGCACCTCACCAGAGTGGCTTCCTGCTTGGCATCAAGACATCAAGTATATCCATCCATTCTCTGGATTAATTGATGCTAGTACCTAATCGCCAGCCCTGTTTCAAGCAGGTCCTTTAGGAACATTGGCATGTGAGGATATTGGGTGTACATAACCCAAACGCTCTCACAAAGGGCTTTTGCTATGTTGGGAGGCTTGAGGTGAAAGGAATCCGTCTCAGCTGTATGAAACCATTTACTGTCCTATGGTCTTGATCTGTTTTAATAGAGTTTTTTTCTATACTCAGGTCTCAGAAGCAGGCAAAATGCAGAAAATATCTCTTAATGGATGTGGTTACATTTACAGATACTGCTTTTGATTGCCCTTCAACCCACAGGTCTTTTATAGTGTGGCTGTGAAACTGAGAAGTATTTTCTGTAGTTCTCACTGAAGTGGTATCCTCAGCTTCCAAGGCCTTCCAGTAAAGTGAAATAAATACTTTGAAGTTGCAAGTTGTCATGGTTTAGGCCCATCAGGGAACAAAAGACCACGATTAGCCTCAAGTACCAAAGACTTGAGGATTGCTAAAGGGCAGGGAGAGCTTAATTGCTCCTTAAGGTGCAGGACAAAACAGACCAGGCTACTCGGCTTGGGGAAGAAAACAGAAAATAATTTTATACCAACTAAAGCATAAAACCCCAAAACATAACCAAAACAAAACAACACAGAATGGTACAGAGATGAAGAGTCCGACCAGCCCTTTAAGACCACCTGCTCCCCACTCCTCCTCTCTTCCCGGGCTCAGAGCCCTGATCCCGGTCTTTTATACCTCCGTCCCCCCTGAAC
>WBNH01003780.1:121637-134325 GCA_013401255.1 Urocolius indicus
TCAAATTCCCGTCCCTAAATAGTGATCGCAGAGGCGCCAGACTGGCCCAGCCGGGCCGGGGGTGGGTCTGAACCCAGGAGCCGGGGGAGAGTCCAAAAACTTTTACCGGGACTTCACTGCAACCCGCTCCCCCTGTTACCAAGCAAAAGCAACTCCTTGCTAAACCATGACACAAGTGCAGGATGAGTTCCAAAACTGTAACTGAGTTTGATTTAAAGGTTCATACCAGATGCAGATTATGCTGCAAAATCTGCTTTCATTAGTCAAATTTGAAAGAAATTTGACACCTCTGGGAGATGTCTCCAACCATGTTTCCTGCTGGTCTTCATGTGGCTTATCTGTTGTAAAAAAAAGCAATAGAAGTAGAATTCAGTTAGCTTGGATTAGACTGCCAAATAGGTTTACCACTGTCCAGTTCCTGTGACAAGAAGTTTTGCAAAGGTCAGTAAATCCATGAAAACTGCCCCATTCAGTGGCCTGTGAATTCTCTTCCAGGAGAAAAACTGGACAGGAGTCCTTGGCTCCCGTTACACTTTCCTAAAGATATTCTGAGTTGTTTTATTAAGGGGGCGGTCTTCCCTTGAGGAGTGATGCACTAGTAATGCTCTCCAAGAAATGCCAGAGGTTCTCTTGGCAGCTTTTGTAATGTGTTGTGAGGCCTCTCAGTTAGGTTGTTATTCAAATGAAAATCGTACCATAACAGCACTGATAGTGGCCTAATCTGCATACCTCATCTCATATGGAGTTTTATCCAATCCAGAATGTAATTCTAGCTTTAAAAATGAAGGAAAGGAATAAGGAAACTCACAATTTAGAATATACTGCAGAAATCAATAGCAGCAATGCCTGCCATTATTAAAAATTGTTTATTTTAAAACTCTGAAGCCTGATAATACAATAGTTTTAGCAAATGAGCCTAGTCAGCTAGGCCTTTAGCTTTTTTTACTGAGAATAAAGCTTTATTTTAAAAGCCATAAACTTTTAGATGCAGCTGCTTTTGCTGCAAACAATAGTCAGCTAGGAATGGCTGTCACTCCACACACACAGAGCTTCCACTGACTTCCATCAAAGTTCAGTGTGAGGGTAGAATTAAGCAAAAAGTCCTGGATTTGAAGCAAGTTGAGATTAGTGGAAAATGAAATTGCTTAACACTTGCCAGGGAGTACTCTGTGGGTCACAATGTGAATTTTAAAATGCTATAACAAACCTTATCCTGTAGCAGTTCAGACATAAAAACTCCTGTTGTATTAGTGCAGGCAAGGGCCACAGAAATTATGGACCCATTTTTGTAACTGAAATGAAATGACTGGTTGTCTACAAGTGAAGACTACTTAGAACCACTAGTGTATTTTCTGTTGAGCTTGCTGCATTTCCAGATACCTGATGTCTCCTGAATTCCTGGATAAGATGCTGTTTTCCTTCTGGTTTTGTTAAGGCTCGCTCTGAGGTGCTGCTGCATTTACAAAGGGCTTGACTGGTCAAGTACAGATAGAGTACTTCTTGCTGATGGACTTCGGACCATTAATGAAGCAAACCTTGGACAAAATTGAGACTAACATATTGTTGTGGTTCAGGCCCAGCTGGCAATGAAGCATGAAGCAGTTTCTCAGCTCCCTACCCAGCCCCACGTTCCTTAGGATGGTGGAGGCCCCAGTGAGGTCGGAGGAAAAGAAGATAAACAAAGACCCTGTGGATCAAGACAAAGTCAGGAAGGGCTCACTGCCAATTATGGTTCTGGGCAAAAACAACTCGACTACTCAACTTAGAGAAGAAAGTAAGAATAGTTTCTTTTACTGCCAACTAGAAACAGAACAGACAGAAAGCAAAACCAGAGCACGATATTGAGAAAAAATACAACTAGTATTTTAAGATCTCCTTCTCTCACTCCTCCCTTCTTCCGGGGCTCAGCACACTGCTCCTGATATCTCTACCTCCTTCCCCCTCAACAGTGGGGGGACTGGGAATGGGGCATGTGGTCAGTCCATCTCAGATAGTCTCTGCCACTTCTTTCTCTTCAGGGAAGGAGGACTCCTCCTAATCTACCCTTGCTCCAAAGCAGCGCCCCTGCCACAGGATACAGTCCCTAAAGAATCTCTCCAGTGTGAGTTCTCCCCAACAGCTACAGCTTCTGCTCACAAACTCCTCAAGTGTGGGACTCCTCTACAGCCAGCAGCATTCCGGGCACCTTCTGCTCTAGTGCTGCCCTCTAACAAAGTCATCATCTCCCCCTGGCATGGAGTCCTAATGAACTGTCAACAAATCTCTGCTTCAGCCTTCACCACTCCTCTCCACACGTTGCAGGGATTCAGCTGCCATCTCACCATGGTATTCAGGTGAGTCTCTGCTCCAGCACACCTCCTCCTCTCTTGCCTTGCTGACCTTGGGGTCTGTGTAGTCACTTCTCTCTCCTCCAAGTCCTTCCACCACCACCAGCTGGGAAAAAGGAAGAACAGGGAGAACTCTCATCTTCTGACTTCTTCATAAAAAGTGATCATTGAAGCGCCTAATTGGCTCTGCCCCAGAAGTGGGTCGGATTCAGAGCCAGGGAAAGCTTCAAGCAACTTTTTAATAGAAGCCATCTTTACAGCCTATTCACTGATACCAGAAACAGATCCACACAAACCAATGACATATCTTTGTAGATTTCAGTAAAATTAAGCAAGTAGGTGTCTCCTATGTTGACGTAACAGTTATTTTACCCCAAGTAGATAGTGCTAAGTGTTTGGCAGATTGTTCCTGCGTTGTTGATCCAAACTGAATGACAAGATAAGAGAAACTGGCCTTCAAATGCAGATACTTCGTGTGCAGGGTAAAGTGGCTTTGGATTTGTAAGCATTGCTGTATTTCACATTTTGCTTCATGGACAGAAGTGTCCAGATGGGAAGCGGTTGTAGGCAGCAGCTTGTTTACTTTGAGTTGTTCAGCCCTCTCCAGTTATAGAATGTCTAGTGACTGGCTTATGCACTCACCCATCTCGTCCTCCCACAACATCTGTCTCCATTCACCAGATGCTGAGATGTACAACACAGTTCTGCATCACTGGGTGCAGATCCTCACCTTTCTTGTTCCAGTAAAAGTCTCCCACACCTGCAGCTCTTTTAGCTAACAAGAGAAATAAGCTTCTGTTTTGCATATACTGGTTTAATTTTTTTTTTTTTTTAGAAAAATAGATAAAATCTAAACTCTTTTGGAATTAATATATGTAAATTGAAAACTATATTCAGCTATCCAGTGTTACATAGTTTATGATAAGAAAAAAAGAAAAAACACCTAGAAGCCGCCCCTAAGATCCTGAGCAATGTTACCTGGATGGGGCTGAGGTTTCCACAGTTCAGAAGCAACAGTTGAATCCATTGAAAGAAGCCTTTACATTTGACCGGAGAGCAGCCAGAGCAGAGTCTCTCAGCACCTGGACACAAATTGCTGAAGGGTCTGATGAGATGGCCAGGGTCAGCTACTGCCCAGAGTACTGTCCTGGGTCAGCAGTCCAGAGTGATGATGAACGTCACAGACCCAGATACGAAGTAGAGGCTGTGGTTCATATTCTGGACCAGCAAGGTCCAAGGCTGGACATAGGCTTGTATGTGCTCAGGAAGGCCCTGAGTGAGGGGTGTGCAACTCCTGAGCAAAGTGGTGAGGCTCTCACCAAAGCTCTTTCTCACACAGCTTGTGCCCAGCAATCTGACCCCTAGTGGGGCTTAAGCACAGACAATCTAACCCCTGGGGAGGTAAAAGGACCTAGCTCATTCTACATAGATATCTCCTCCTTTATTCATGTGGTTTGCCCTTAGATTTGGATATGTCTGGAGACTCTTAAATCACTTATCTGAGCACTCTCCTGGTGTTTATACCTCTGCTGATTTTTCAATCTGATTTTTTTTTCAAGCACATAAAAAACAAAATTACAAGCAGGTTTAGATTATTGAGGTGTGACTACAGAGATCCCATGAAGATTTTGGTATTGTACAATTTTACTGTAAATATTTCCTTTCTGCATTTTGAGGTCTGTTATTCTTGTAAAGTCGTCATTTGCTTCCAGGATTCCTGCTTGTAAAGCTCTCATTGGCTTCAGAAGCCCACAATGGCATCTGTGAAGACTTTCATCCCGAAGCAAAGTAGTTGTCATCTTGTAAGTAAAGTTTTAAATGTACTAACATGGAATCAATTTTTTAACCAAACTTGCACATTCTGCATTAATGTCAATAAATGTCTCTGAGTAGTTGCTCAGTCTTGCTGATCAATAATTACTTAAAGCTGTCAAATACATCGTCAGCTGCTGCAAATAAAGGTAGTCCTATAGTCTGTGGAAAACGTGTCACACAGAATCACAGAATCTTAAGGGTTGGAAGGGGCCTCAAAAGATCATGTATTCAACACCACCCCCCCCAACCAGAGCAGGACTTCCTCACACAGGAACTCATGTTCTTTTGAGGTCCCTTCCAACCCTTAAGATTCTGTGATTCTGTGACTGTATTGTGTCTGCAAGAGTAGGCATTTCAGTTATCAGAATTTAGTCAGTTTTGTGGCCAAGGGTAAAGCTGTATTTGAGTATCGATGGGGGAGGGGTAGGGAGATGTGGAATCTTATTTCACTAAATATGTAAATAATGATCTTTTCGTCCTATGTGCATTAAAAGCTCTGTTAGCTGAATTAGTTTTATTGGTAGGTTCCAACTTGGAGTAAAGGACAGTGCTACAAATTGCTGTGATGAGGACTTCTGTCAGGTCAGGTTTTATAACAAAGACAGAAAAGTGATACAGATCTTCAAATGCATCCTTGCTGGGTACTGTGCCACCACTTTATTCTTCCATGACCTCAGAGTTAGGAAACCATAGTGGACCTGAGAACTTGGGTGGGGCACAGGTCTGTTAGACACTACATTTATTTAACTGGACAGAAGGTAATGTCATAAACCTGCAAGAAGCCTGCTCAGGAGTATATTAAAACAGATGAGCTATTGAGTATTAGGGAATGGCACTCATTGGCACTGAGGTTAATTGATCGCTGATTCATCTACATTTAATCTGTGTGTGTTTGCAAGACAAGGCTTCAGTTTTAGTGTTCTCTTAGAATTCTTTTGGATTTCACTTGATATATCAGTTTAAGAATTAAAACTAAGAACTGGTATGAGACTTTTTTTGACAAGTTCTGCAAGTACTTGTTTTCACATAGACAAAGCTAGTGATATGAAAGGGATCAGCAGTATGACAGAAGACTAACGATATTAGTGAGCTCACTGTTGTTCAGTGAAACAATACTACTTTTTCTTACTACTCAAGGTGCAAAAGCACTTCTTTCTCTGCCTAGTAGTTTATTTTTCTTTTTTGCTGGCTTTTTTATTTATTTATTTTTTTTACTGCCACTTACATTCTGCAGGGATCTTTTAGAGCTGTATTTCTTATGGCGTATGTTTTCTGTGCTCACTGGAGTTAAATTTCCTTTGGTTCCACTGAAGACTGGAACACTTGAAATTTTAATCTCATTATTAACAGAATCACTTGTATTGAAACAGTTTCCAATGTTTGCAGTAAGATCAATTATACCAATTAAACACTTCTTTGACACAAAATTTCCATCTTTGTTGGCTATAGAAAGTGACTGTGAAATTTACTACTACTGTAGAGAGACTTTCAAAAAGGTACATTTCAACTCATCTGCCTCAGGATTCTGAAATCTGGATTCTGAAAACAAGTTATCCGTGATCTGAATTCTCCCCCAAAGGACTTGGAGGCCTCCTGGCATCCATTTTTCACAGAATCACAGAATCATTATGATTGGAAAAGACCTTTAAAGACCAAATCCAATATTTTGTAATACGTTGTCCAAAATTTGCAATGTTCTTTCAAATTCTACATTTTTCAAAGCATTTCTTATTGTTTAGCTAGCTGTAAATTTCAGTCTCTCTGATCTCCCAAACTACCAACCTACTTTTTTAAAAAAATATTTTATTCTTATTTTCAGCTTTTTTTCTTGGCCAAGCTTTTTCCTCACTGCATTTAACCACTCTATTTTATGCCATGTTTTGTTGTCCTTATTCAACTAATTTAGTCTCTTTTTGTTTCGATTCGCCATCCATGAAGTTGGGCCAAAACTACTTTCTGAGTTAGTGAGAGTATAAACGTGAGTTCATTAAAGATGAAAACAATTAAGAACCTATGGTTATGTGAGTACTTCTCACTGATAAAGAATTTTGGTTTTACCCAGGATTTTTTCACTAAGGTACTGCTAAGCCATTCTGGTTTCTCACTCAGTTTCTAGTGATAGTGGCAATAAGGAAGGTTTGGGTGGTTTGTGGTTCTTGCAACAGAAACTGTGAAGGTAGTGTATTCAGACTTTCTGACACTCCTGTAACCAAGCTAGAGGATGAGTAGTCTATGACCAAGACTTACTGGTTGTCTTGCATGTAAACTCATCTACTGGATAATGGTCAACTATCAACTACTAGAGTGGCTAGCACAAGAACCTAATGCAGATGGAGGACAGTCACTTAATTTCTTTATGTTCGTTGGTTGATTTCTAATCGGGAGTTCTCTCATCAGGTGTTTTTGTCTAACTGGAGTATTTCCTCTAGGGGCTACCCCACTGTGAGGAAATAGAAATCTAAATAATTCCTTGTAGGTCTCTCAACAAGACATTCCATTCTGAACAGATTTTCTTATCCTTCCCTAGAGGCCTTTAAACATTGTGGGTTTTTTTTAAAAAAAAAAAAAAACAAACCACAAAATACCCCCAAACCTTTCTATACTATAATATTGTGCATAGCCAAGATTCCATGTTTGCGTTTATCTGTTGTCATTACTTCATTCATCTGAGGTGGCTGGTAGTGAGTTATAAACTATTTTATATTATTTTATAAAACATAAAGCCTTTGCTCTTAAAGATCTTTTGCATTGACTAGGGTTTTGATATGTTAAGAGCTAAAGTGCTTATTTTCTATTTGATTTCTAATTAGAAACGGACCGGCAAATAAAACCTCAAAACAGGCATGCACCTGGGGAAGGTCGCTTCACATTTTTCAGCCTGTGTAGCTAACTCAAAAAAAAGGAAGATCCAGAGAGACTATTCTGCCATTAGTTTTTGACAGACAGAGAGGCATTATAAAGCATCTTATCTATATATTGCTTGTTGTAGGTCTAAGATCAGCTGTAGGCTTATTTTAAGTTTTGGCTCAGGTTCAGACCAGCATCTTAACATTGTAAAGAATCTGGTTTGGATCAGGAACGAGCTATAATTTTATGTATTGTCTGCATAAGGAAATGAAATACAGAGAAATTCAGACTGGTGATTTATTTAAAAGGCATTGTGGTTGGCTTTATAGCCAGTAATATTAGTTGTTTTTTGAAACATTTAAAAACGAGGCCTATGTAAAAAGTCAGTCCATATATTTGAGTCAGAAAATTTGAACTTTAAATGAAAATTTAAAACAGCTGTATTTGAAGCACTTAAGACAATCCAGTGTGTCCAAGTGAGCTAGGAAACAGTCTCCTTTTTTTGTGACATGAGACATATCTGCCTTGTGTAAGAAAATAATAGAAGGCAGCAATTCGTTTCAGCTGTGTCTGGAATCACCTACAGTATAGCTATGAAATATGGCTCTTGTTAGGTTAAGTGCAATGCTGTACTAACACAGCTATGTTGCTTCCAGAGTTAGCTGTATAGTGAGCAAAACTGTTGACTTATGTTCCAGCTAAGTCAGGGATCTGGGATCTGTGTGTCACACTTCACAGCATGATGTAGGTATGTCTGAAAGTGTCTGACCATAATGACTTTTGCCTGCTGAGAAGCCTACAGCTACATCAGTTATTTCAACAGACATAAAACGTGCAAGCACTTTTAGCAGTAGCTGATCACATGAACCTTTAGGTAGTTAAATACCTTTAAGAATATGACCCAAATGCCTCTTATTTTCCAGCAGCTGTATAATTATTCCACGACAAACCCAGTTTTAGCAGTACTGGATAGTATTACTAGAAAATTGCCTTCATCTTTTTAACTGTGTAGTTCTTTGAACCAAGGTCTTTACTTTCTCTTATACATGTGTTATGGGTTTGTGTGGAGCTGTTTCTGGTAATGGGGAAAAGGCTGTAATGATGGCTCTTTTAAGAAGCTGATTGAAATTTTCGCCAGATCTAAGTCAGACCCATTTCTGGGGCTGAGCAAGTTAGGTGCCTCTGGAATCACCTTTTAAGGAGAAGGTGAAAGAGGAGGGTTCTTTATTTCTGGGAGGTGGTAGAAGGAGTTGGAGGAGAGAGAAGCGTCCATGTTGTCCCCAAGATCTGTGAGGGAAAAGAGGAAGAGGTGTGTTGGAGCAGAGCCTCCCCTGCATCCCATGGTGAAATGGCAGTTGCTGTCCCTCTGCAACCCACGGAGGGGAATGGTGAAGCTGAAGTCTTCTGACAGCTTGTGGAAGACCCTGCATGAGGGGTGGTGACTGTGCCTGGAGGAGGCCATGAATTTGTGTTGTAGCAGAAGATGCCCAGAGGAGTCTTACACTGGTGGAGTTTGTGAGGAGCTTGGGGAAGTCTTACACTGGAGAGGTTCGTTAAGGACTATATCTTGTGGGAGGAACCCCACGTAGGAGCGGGGGAAGAATGCAAGGACTCCTCCTCCTCTGAGAAGAGAGAAGCGGCAGTGACCACCTGTGAGAGACTGACCACATCCCCCATTCCCTGTCCACCCCCACCATTGAGGAGGAAGGAAGTAGAGATATCGGGAGCAGTAAGCTGAGCTCAGGAAGAAGGGAGGAGTGGGAGGAGATCTTAAAGTGCTGGCTGTATTTTTCTTATCATCCTGCTCTGTTTTTGCTTTCTTTCTCTTCTGTTTCTAGTTAGTAGTAGAATAAGTTGTTATTTCCTTCCCTGAGTTGAGCAGTTGGGTCCGTTTTGCCTAAAATAATGTCAAGTAAGCTCTCCCTGACCTTGTCTCAATCCACAAGGTCCTTGGTTATCTTTTCTTCTTCCATCTTGCTGAGGCCTGCGCCATGCTATGGAAGATGGAGTGTCGGGGTTGAACAAGAGGCTGTGCGGTGCTTCATTGCCAGCTGGGCTTGAACCATGACAACACATAATTGCATCCATCTGCCATAATGAAATCAAAGAATGCTTATTTTAACTGTTCATCCAAATAAAAAATAAATAAAATAGTTGCACCATTTTGTCACTTAAGCAAGCAGCTCAAGATCATTCTTTGATTCTGGCCAAAGTTTATGTTGGGAATTTGTGAATCTGATTTTTAAATGCCTATAATTGCATCACAAGCCCTTCAGCATGAATACAAACGTTATTTTAATTTTGTTTGTTTAAAAGTCAACATTCCTTCACAACTGACATACTAAACAACTGCCTTTGCTTTTTCAAATTTGAGTATGAATCTTCATGTTTCTAAGCAAACATTACTCAACTGAGTGGTCTCAGTTACATAGTTGAAAATACTATTAGAATTAATAAATTTAGGTAAAGAAAGGATTCCCACTGTTACACTGATGTGTGATACAGGAAAACAGCTTTTATTGATTCAATCCTATTCCAAATCAAGAGGAAAATATTTTCCTCCACTTACAAAAGAAATAAAAATCAGCATGGAAGGACTTAGAGCTATGCAGCTCCATTTCTTCTTGTAGAATCCTGAGTTAAAGAGATTAATATGGAGTGCAAGTCTGTGCCAGAAAACTCAACCATTTAAGGGATTCTGGAAAACAGAATTGTCTCACTGGTACCTGTTAAGAATAAATATTTTTTCCGGTTACTGACAACCTTATTTTGTCTTACTCTTAACCATGACACAAGCTGGAACTATTGAAGAAAAACATCTCCCTTTGGTGGAAGATTTTTTTTTTCTCTTTTCTTTCCAGTTTCTTCTACAGATGAAAGTCAAAGACACAGCAACCCTAATTATACCTTGCAGTGGAGACTCTGTTGGACACCTTCTCTCTTGTTAAACAAGTTCAGATACCACCAGCTGTAAAAGCCTAATAGCTACTCTGTTTGCTTTTGCTATTACTAAAACTTCTCTTTTGAAGTAGCCTGAGTGTAAAAGCTGTTCCGCTCATTTATGCTCTAATTCTGGTAAAATAAAAATGCCAAAGATACCATTAAGTAACAGGACAACCGTTGAAGTAATTACAATTTCGTGGCTTTCAGAAAAAATTCCCAAAGATTCAGAAAGGACTTCGGTGTCTTGTCTTTGACATAACAGCTAGTAGGAACACAATGAAACAGACTTTGTGGGAAAAAAAAAGACAGTTCTACTTTCCCTTATCTGATTTATTCTCTTTTGCAGTACATACATTTGATGCTACCAGGCCTAAAAGAACCCTTCCTTTACCAGAAATTAGTATACCAGGAGGAAAAGAAAAAAACACAAAACCTTGTCTTTGGAGCCTTGTGAGTATATTGTGTAAAAAAAAAAAAAAAAAAAAAGGCATCATGGCTCTTAACTTGCAAGATTGTATAGATGGATGCTGGGAAGTGAATTCAGGATCAGGTCCACTGTGCCTTCTTTCTAACTGTTGCTATGGGTCATTTTGGTTTTCACACAAAGGAAGCGATACATTCAAACAGGCAGAAAGGTTACAAATTGTTCTGGTTTCATCTAGGATGGAGTTAATATTATTATTACTAGTTAGTACAGTGCTGTGTTTTGGATTTAGTTTGAGAATAACATTGATAACAGGCTGATGTTTTGGTTGTTTCTCATTAGCACTTAAGAACTTTTCAGTTTGCTGTGCACAAGAAGCTGATAGGGAGTATGTCCAGGACCCAAACTAGACAAAGGGATATTCTATACCACAGACGGTGTCCCCAGATTCTGCCCTGGAAAAGGATGGAAATAGATTCTTGAAGATATCAAACTGCCATATAAATAAGGAAGGAAAACACAAACAGCCAGTGAAGATCTTTGAAGAGCTGTCCAGAAATGTAGAGAGATACTGTAAAAGCATTTAGTTTCTAGCTAGCAAGATGTTTGGAAACAGGAGTTCATATATATACTATTTCAAACTTTATATTCCAGTATACATTCTCTGAATAAAATAATGCCTGGATCTGAGTGTTTCAGGGCAGCATTCTGTAGTCCTTGAGTACAGAGAGTACAAAAGAGGCGCTTAGTACTGATATCGCAGTTGCTGAGTATGGAAATAATTCCCTAGACTTATTTCAGTAACAAATCTGTATCACACAGCATTGTTCTGCTTTCTTCATAATTGTAGTCAGTAAGAGAATGTGTTTAAAGCATGGAAAATATATATGAAACTACATATATGCAAGCTGAAATACCCAACAAGATGTGTAATTTTAGCAGCCTGTTTAAAAAGGATTCAGTCTTTATGGACTAAATCAAGTTTTGCCTGTTACGAATTTAAGTACATTTGTCTATTTTTTAAAGGCAACAGTAAGAAAGCAGAAATATATGTAGGAATTGTCATAAAACTATGTATCTATCTGACACACTGACAACAGAGCAGTAGCACTGTTCTGATAGTAGAAATGTTCATCTTCCATTTCTTCACTGTGAATTTTATGTTTAGATTGGCAGTGTAACATTAAATGGGTATTTAAGTGGGGACGAAGAAAAAAATAAAGAGGGATGGCTCTCCTTTATATTTACAATACAAAATCATCAGTGTTTCAAATTTATTGTTGGAGTAAGAATCAAACACTTGCAACAGGAGTTGCAATACTCAATAACAAAAGGTCATACGTGTTTTGAAATTATGTGCCAATAACAAAAGGCAAAATATCTTCAGTGTACAAACATATTATTATTATTGGGAACATGTTGCACATCAAACTCTCCACTAAGGTGGAAAAGTACACTGTGATTAAGCGCAAAAAAAATATGAGTCTTCTGCATGGCAAAATCCCTCAGTGACTCAAAGTCTGATTTCTATTTAAACCAAAGGGATCTAGACAGTCAAATACTCTTGTTGATCTCTTCTCAGTCCTTACAAGTCTTGTCAGTGACTAAACACTTGAGAGCAGCTCAGCCACAGCAAAAATGGAACCTGTCTAGCAGAAGCCCTTGAGGATTCTCAGCATGCAGATGCTCTGTTCAGATGGGCACTGACTCTTGGAACCCTGCTGAATGAAGTGCAGTAGTGGCCCAACCTTGCTGTCCTTGTTCATGTGCATAATCCTTACGCCAGTGAAGATTTACTTATCTTGCATGTAAAAAGTTTTCAAGTGGCCAGAATGAGCTTTGGGTTTATGGATGGTGAAGGACTTCTTATACACGCTTGCTAGCCCAATGCAAGATTAGTAGAAGATAAGTGAACGACTACACGTGCACATTGCGATTTTAAAACATGGATATTCATATATTTGATGAGTCAATGGTAATTGTGGTGGTTTAGCCCAATATCCACCCAGTCATAATATTACTCCCCCTCCTAAACTCGACAGGAGAGAGAGAGACAAATAGAACAAACTGCTTGTGAGTCGAGATAAGGATGGAGAGATCAAACTCGGCAATTAGTGTCACGGGCAAAACAGACTGGACTTAGGGAGAAAAAGGTTTGATTTATTAAAGAAACAGTAAAAGCAGGGCGATGAGAAATAAAACCGTCTTAAAACACCTCCCCCCACCCCTCCACTTCCCGGGACTCCCTTTTCTTCCCCCCCAGCGGTGCAGGGGATGAGGAATGGGTGTTGCAGTCAGTTCATTACAGATGGACTTTGCCGCTGCTGCTTCT
>WBNH01003780.1:136693-188069 GCA_013401255.1 Urocolius indicus
CCTTACCCGCCCTCGCCTGGGGCGCCGTGTTTTTGTTTTTTTTTTTTTTGTTTTTGCCGTTGCTGCGGGGTTTCGCCGGCGCCTTTCTATATTTGAGCTTCTCGTGGGGT
The DNA here is from genome assembly GCA_013401255.1 of Urocolius indicus. Classification (NCBI taxonomy): domain Eukaryota; kingdom Metazoa; phylum Chordata; class Aves; order Coliiformes; family Coliidae; genus Urocolius; species Urocolius indicus. Next base: position 136,804 of record WBNH01003780.1, read on the forward strand.
TGGCTGTACGGTTTTGCCCGTGCGTCCCGTCCTTCGCCGGCGGCGGGGCCGCTCTCTCGCTCGGCCGCCCGCACAACGCCGTTTGCTTGGGCGCTCAGCGGCCGCTTCCCGACTGTTCCCCTGCAGTGCGCCGTCCAGGTGAAGCTGGAGCTGGGGCACCGAGCCCAAGTCAGGAAGAAACCCACCGTGGAGGGCTTCACGCACGACTGGATGGTGTTCGTCAGAGGGCCCGAGCACAGCAACATTCAGCACTTTGTGGAGAAAGTCGTCTTTCACCTGCATGAGAGTTTCCCCAGACCGAAAAGAGGTAGGTGGAACCCGCCGCGGGCCGCCCCTCTGGGACAGGCCTCCGCAGCCCGGCGGCGGGCGGGCGGGCGGTAGCGGGGTCCCTCCCCAGCAGAGCGGAACGGCTGCAGCTGATGGGCCCGTGCCGGTCTGTGCGGAGAACAAAAGCGGCCGGCAGTGCGCTGCCGGGCTGCCCGGTGGCCCTCATCCCGCCCTCCGTGGGGCTGCGCGGGGTCGGCGGAGGCTCCTTTCGGCCCTTTCCCGCCCTGGCCGCCGCGGGGATCTCCACTCGCGGCTGCCCGGGGTCGCGGCTCCCGGGCCGACGGCGAGGCTGGGTACCGGCTCGTTCCGGTCTCTCGCAGCACGATGGCACGGCTCTGACTTCTGTCTCGGGCTAGGTCTGCGCCGGAACTTTTTGCCCACGTGTTGTGCGCTTCTGGCTGGTGTTGCTTTCTCCCGAAGTGTTTGGCTGCGATAGGGAAGCCTGGAAATGTGCTGCTGACCTGGTTTTAGTACGTGAGTTTGGAGTCTCCCAGCCTGTCACTTTCTGCCTACTTCCCTGGTTCATCTTCTTGGCTTCACCCCTTCTTGAGTACGTGAAAACTTCTTGAGAGGTGTGTTATGTGTGGTGCATCCACATAAATTGGGCTGGAAGTGGTGTAAGAAGCCTTTTGTTTTCAGATCTAATTCCTGAGTCCTTATTGTCCTGATTATTGTAGTTGGATTAGTAGAGGTAACTGTCCAAATAAAAGAAGTGAGCAGCTTTGTTTATACAGACACAATGGTTAGTAGTTATTTTTCATTAGATCTGTAATTGGTATTGGCATCTAGAACTCCTGCAGTTCCTTGGAACAACATCATCGTAAATCCTGTCTGCTTAGACTTAAATGGGGAAAAATGAATGTTCAGGCAACTAAACACAGAAAGTTGTTCATTGTTGAGAGAAAAAGCTTTTTTTTTTTTTTTTTTTTTTGTGGTATGGTAAAATATGTATTTGGATTTAGTGTTTCTCAGATGGAAGATAAGAACCTTTTTAAATATCCAGTAGTGTGTTGTTTCCAGAATGTTTTCTTTGCTCAAGCAACAGAGTGTAAAACCTGTAGTATTTCAGCTGCTGAGATGCTCTTCTAAGGTATAACCTATTAATTCCCTTGTATTGTCATAGAGTCAATACATTTTTAACTGTGATGTAAACCTATGCAGGACCTGCACAAACAATTTGTAGTGCATTATATGTAATACTGCAGTATTTGTGATGATTTAAATTGCTTCGATTGCACTGTGAAGTCTTCATCCTTGTGTTCCTCTATTTCATGTTCAGAAAAACCCACACAGTTTTAAATCAAAATGGTGGAAAAACTCATGAGAACAGGTCTGAGTAGTCTGGGTAGGTGAGACAGTATTATCTATAGTTAGTGAATCAGACGCTGTATTGAAATCCATGGTAGAAAGTATTCTGTCTGCGTAGGGGGTGTTTGTGATGCTCTTAGCTTTTATTATCCATGCTTTATTTATTGTCTGGCTGCAGGGAACATGACTCTGCACCCTAGACTTGGGGGTCTGTTGCTAGGTGTGATGTGGAGCTTGCTAATACGAGTACACTTTATGACTTTTGCAAGTGAAAGATGCATGGTTAGCTGCTGGGAGTGCTTTGTGTCTCCAGCTTCTGAGTTTAGTTACGTGGTCATTTAAGCCATTGTTTTAAAGTGTTTATTTGGGGAGTTTATTTGCATGTATCATTTTCATGATGTGGCAACTGCTGGGAGAGATGCCAGCTCATTCAGCCCCGGAGGGGACTTGTTGTACTGTGATTGCTCATGACTAGGGTTGTAGAATAAGACAGCAGCCGCTGCAGTCCAGCAAAACAGAGCATAAGCTCAGATGGCGAGCTCTCCTGTCATGTCAGGGCTTTGCTTAGGCTCCTAAGGCTATAACAGTCAAGCAAAATAAGAAGGGTTGCAGAAGCGTTGGGCCCCTGCAGTCAGTGGGATGAGTATTGTGATGCTGAGAGTGATCTTGTATGAATTACCTTGCCAGTTTTCTGCTGTTGAGAGGTGTTTACAAAAGAGGTGGTGATGTGTGCCTTGTAAATGAGCACTTTTTGTTTGTCTTTCTAGTTTACTGATACAGTTAAAAAATAATCAGAAGTATTCTAAGTTTGCTTGGCTCTGTAGATCAACTTGGTTAGTTGGGTTTGCTCTCAGGTGGCCTTTGGGATGATGTGTGAAGTGTGGCAGATTAATGGAAATTACATGCTTGCTGAAATGATACACTTGGTTGTAGTGTTACTGAAACTGCTTGTTTTCTATCCTCTGAAGTTGTATATTTTAGTGTGAGAACTTGGAGATACTTGTTGAGTTCTCAAACTTGGTCCAGAGCAATGGGGTTTAGTGAGGTGAAATAGATGTACGATAGCGACCAAAAGGAAGTACTGGCATACCGACTACCCATAATAATACTTATTTCTCTGCTGATCTTTTTATCTCTGGATTTATGCTATGAGGGGCTGCTCTAACACATATGCTTGCTAGGAGAAGTTTTAGTTCATGAAGTCTTATCTGTGGAGTTCACAGATCATTTTGAAAATTTAAAAAAAAAAAAGAGGCTTTCAAAACTCCTACTAGCACACAATGTGTTTCTGCTGCTAGGTCTCTTTTTTTATTAAGGGTATAGTCATTCCAAACATCATAAGAGACAAGAGAGATGAATTATTTTTAGTGCATTTGCCCTATATGTTTTGGTTCAACCCTTGCCAGGTTGCCCCTGACTATCTCCTCCCAGTTTATACATTGAACACGATGTCTTGTGGTATAGAATAGCCCTTTTGCTAGTTCCCATCAGCTATCTGGGCCACGCCCCTTCCCAACTTCTTGTACAGCTGGCAGAGCATGGGAAACTGAAAATCCTAACTGAAGATAAGCACTACTGAGCCACAGCCGAAACACCGATGAGGTATCAGCATTTTTCTCTCACTAAATCCAAAACACATTCCTGTACCAGCTACTAGGAAGAAAATTAAGTCTGTCTCAGCTGAAACCAGGAGAGCATGTTGTTAGGAGTAGCTGGATAAACTATCAGTTTACTGGCTATAGCTCTTGCGTTGTTTATCTGTTCTGGTTGTACTAGGGATTTTGGAACTACGAGAGGTCAGTGGTGAGTTGCAAAGATGTGTTCATGTGTTTGTTCTACTAATAGTTGCTGCAGAGCAAGCGGAGTCCTGCACCCCAAAGTTGTATCAGCTTTAAGGTGGAAAAATAGCTAGGGACAGTGCAGTGGTTAGAGCACAGAGCAGGTTGGTTTCTGTGTGTAGATAGTTGGGAAGATGATTGCGACCAACAGGGAACAGAGTGTAGGTAAGCTGAAGTGACCTTGTAAAATAATCTGTCTTTCACTATGAGTCACTTTAAAACTTGAGCTTAGCAGTGGTTGTTTTCTGTTAGCCTTATGTTGTTGCCGTTGTTCAAGTCTAGCCAGCAATGAAACACCGCAGAGCCTCTTGGTCCCTGCCTGCTACCCCCACCTCCACCCCATAGGGTGTTAGAGGCCCCAGTGAGATGAGAGGAGAAAAGATAACCAAGGCCCTTGTGGATAGGGACAAGGGCAGGGAGGGCTCTCTGCCAATTACAGTTCTGGGCAAAAGACTCAACTACTCAAAGTAGGGAAAGAAATAAGAGCAGTTTAATCTACAACTGACTAGAAACAGAACAGGTATAAAGCAAAAAAAACCAACCCCAAAACAAGCAAACAAAAAAAAAAAAAAAACAAACCAAAAAAACCCCAAAAAACCACCAGAACAGATTGGTGAGGAAAAATACAGCTAGCACTTTCTTCCTGAGCTCAGCTCCCTGCTCTTGATATCTCCACCTCCTCCCTCCTTAGCATCACAGGGGGAAAGGAGTGGGGAATGTGGTCAGCCCCTCACAGGTGGTCTCTGCTGCTTCTCTCTTCTCAGAGGAGGAGGGCTCCTCACATTCTTCCCCTGCTCCTAGGCGGCTCCACACAAACCCATGACAGGTGACCAAGTGCTTCAGTTTGTCCTTGCACAGTAGAACATACACAGGCACTTTCAGGAACTGGTTCCTCCCACTTCCCGTTTAATAGTCTGCTCCTGCCATTGACTTGACTGAATAGTTTCACGGAGGCTGGCAACAGGACTACTTGTCATATTAAAGCAGACCTATGCCCAGACTCAGTTTTGAGTAGAGTATGGAAGACTAACTCTCTAAAATAATCGCGTGATTACAGATGCCCCTTTTTAAAGAAGTCTTGCGTATTTTGTGATGCTGATATAAATTGGTAAAGATAAGACATAGAGGCTTTTTGAGATTATAGATGCATTTCAAAGCATGTGTTACTTACCATTCATTATTCATGTGAAGAAAATAGTGTTGTGTATAGCAGTGCAGTGTTTCAAAGCATAACTGTGAAGCAAGATATGTCACTGTGTTGTGGTTAGTTTTGATCCTCTGCAATACTGCCTCCAAGAGAAGAACTATTGCTATTGCCTGACAAGGTGTCTCATGATTCCTTTGGATGGTAAGCAATGTAGAAGTATTTTGTTACTTTACCTAATGAATACTTGTGCTCTGCAACAGCAGTCTAACTTGATAATTATCTTAAAGTATTTCAGTTGGGTAAAGAACCACATGATATGTTTCAACGATTCATTGTAAGTATGCATCAAAAACTATGTTGGAACTAGTAGGGCCTGAGTTGTTCAGCTTCTATTAATCAGTGGTGCATTTCAAAAAAACCAATTTTTTCTTACTACAAAAAAAGGCTTGGGCTATTATGTCTGTGGTAATGACTTAGCCACTTTTTATAATGACTTTGCTGAAATGTTTTGATTTAAAAAGTAAGAGAAGTTGCTTTCCATTGTGGAGCTAAGGGGAACAAGAAGTTCTACAGTGATATTGCACAGGGATGAAAGTGGAGTTGCTTGTTGTTCTGCAATAGGATGGGCCAAATTGTAACGTTGATCTAGAAAGTCCACATTTCCAGTATTGGTTGTTTTTGTTGACTATTAGTGCAGAATGAGACTTGAGAGGACCATAATGTTTTGAAAAGAAAGCTACTATGAAAAGTGGTGATGACTTCTTAGTAAACACATTATTTCTCTCCCCAAACAAAAGCTTTTCCAGTTTTATTCCTGTAATTCAACCACATGATATTTCTGAATAGTCTTAGAAAAGTTACAAAACCTCCACTGTTGAATCTGTTGTCTTGTAGGAGTCCAGTAAGGAGGAAGAAAACTTTAAAAGACGCAGTATCTATTATCACTGGCAGTTTTTCAATTACTTGATTTCTTGAGATAACTTTGTCTCAGTGGCCATGATGTTTTGGACCACAGTAATAATCATTTGGCACAGGAAGTGTGGTGTGAAGATCAGTGGTGATTTCCGATGTGCCTTTCTTGGTCGAGAGGGTTCTATAAGCCTGTGAGATGACTTCGGATCTGACATAGTGGTGCCTGGTGACACGCTGTGTGAGTAGCACCTGGTTCTGCTGCTTCCACTTTTGGTGCAAAGCAGTGTAAGTGCAGAGAGAACTGTATTAAGAGCACCCTTCAGCTTGCAAGCTGTTGAGAAAATGCATTTGTAGATAAACCTTAGTGTAGCACACAGAATTTTATTTCCAAAGGGGAAGCTGCTTTTTGATGTTAAAAAAGAAAAAAAAAGGAATTTTGTGGCTTTCTAATGCCTTATACGTTACCTTGCAATGAAAAAGTGCTAATCAAATTCTGCTTCTGTTCATTTGTATTCACTGTACAAAAAACGAAGTAAGTCAGCTGCATCAGTTGCTCAACCTGTGATGGACAGATGGGTGCGGTTTCAAGATGCAGTTGGGCTCCTCCATGAAGATGTTTAACTTTGCCTACTTGAAAGGAATGTTCAAATTGAGACACTTTTTTTTTTTTTTTACAATGACATTGTAATCCTCTGGTGGAAGCAAATTTCATGCTGTATTTAAAAATAGTTGGCTGTAAAAATGCCTTACGAAGCTCTATAAAGTATTTATTGATAATATAATGATCGAGAAAATTAATGAGATGTCTCAGAATGAACTTTTATTAGGAAAAATGATACAGTTCTCCCTTGATGGCTCTAATTTTTATTTTCTAAATTTGCTTTTAGAATATTTTACTATGTTAAGAGGCGTATAAGTTGGAAGGCAAAGAAAATCCTTATTTTTACTTTCTTGCTTTCCTAGAACAGTTTGACGGATTTGTTGACCACAATGCCAACGCTGCTGGTTTTAGTAGCTTATGTGTTGTCTTGCAATGTTTTGGAGAAAGTTGCCAAAGAAATAACATCTTCATTACTGACCCTGTTTGTTTTGCTGATTTGTAAATCCTAAGGGTTTTTAAAAAAAAAGTCCTTGCTGCTTTTATAGTTGGTGAGAGTCTTGACTCTCTACTAATTTTAGTCAGTTCAGTGGTATGAGGATAGTGACCTGCTAGCAGATTTTATTTTTATTTCTTTTTTTTTTTTTTACTCGAGTTTCCCCTTTGCAGCAACTAGTGTAAGCAGATGGTCAAGATCAGTAAACAGGCAGTCAAGTTTTCTGGTAGATAGTAGTAGGATATTTAAATACAGTTGTTAGAACTTACATTAATTTTACTTACATTTTGTTTAGGTTTTTTTGTTCTTAAATTTTACCTAAGCCTGACACTCTAGATGTAATAGTCATGTGGGATTTCTTTTCCATCAGTCTTAAAAATATGGGCTTGATACTGCAATTTTTAGGGCAGGTATTGTTATTAGTTGCAAAATGGGGATATTGTTAGCTGTGCTGGTTATGTCTGGGATACAGATAAATTCTTCCTAGTAACTGGTACAGTGCTGTGTTATGGATTTAGTGCCAGAATAATATTGATAACACCATGTTGCCTTAGTTCTTGCAGAGTACTGCCTAAGATCAACATTTTTAAGTTTCCCACGCTTTGCTGGCAAGCAGGTGCAGGTGAAGCTAGAAGGGAACATATGTAGTTACTAAACTGTTTTCATCTTAAACTACAACATTGGTCATAGATTTGCTCATGAGTGAATTCAATCTGTGGCTAAATGAAACTTCTGATGTCCGGTTTTGTTTGCTCATCAGGAGATTTAATGTTGCTACTGTGTGAATAAGAGGCTCAATAGCCTTTAGAGTACATACGTGTTTTTAAGTGCACTTTTTAGTTGAATCTAATGCTAATTAGAAGTGCATTTCACAGCTTGCTCTTTCGAAGAGAGGCAGGAGAGTTTGAATATAGGGAAGCTATCAAGTTTCATCTTTACATGAGTGCCATCAGTAAATAATAGATGGCTTGGATGGTAAAATGTTACATAGGAAAACCTATTTGTAATATATATTTTCCCCTCCTGATATACCTCTAAAAGCGATCACGTTCCATGTCTATGCTTAAGCTTTATTTAGAAGTATATAGTGTTATTTTAAGTGTAGGTCTTGATTTCTACATAGGACAGTACACATCTGTTTCATCAATATAGAAATCTAGTAAGCGTTTTCTGCTGTCCAGGAGGACTTCCATTGTGTTCAACTGAAATGAGTTAAACACAGACTGAAGTGTGACAGAGGGCTCTTAAACTTACTCAAGACCTGTGGTGATCATACAGTCTGTAATACCTCAGTGTGACAAGGTGTGAATAACAGGGCTGCTGCCTCCTTCAATGTCATGAACTTAAGGTTTTTAAAGCTTACTTGTACATATCTTTGTATGGTTTAATTGTGTTATTTGTGGGATGCACATGGGATGTTTCAGACAGATTCCTTTCCCTGCCAAAGTATTTCTGTAAGGGCAAATGCTGATTTGTTAGAACTAACTGGTAGTTCAGACTCCGGTTCCTTAAGTCCTAAGAGATGTACCTAGTTTGTTTTGCTTTAAGTTAACTTTGACTAGCCTTTGATTGCTAATACAATATTTGTAATTTTAAGAAGCTATGGTTACATATTTCTAAACCTACATTGTTAATAATCTGTGGCTGTAAATCTTCTGGATTTTAGATAGTAGGAAGCATAGTTTTGAGGCTATTGTATACAGGCTCTTAGTATAGCTGTAGGATAATACTTTGCCTACAGAAAAATGGATTGTTTTGTGTAACATCAGCTCTGTCACCTCTATAGTAAGATAAGGGGGAAGATACCTTAAAATGTTTAACTCATGAGAGTTATATTTGTGTAGTTAAATGTATTTAAGAAAATGGAAACAACTGGGTTGATATCTTTTTTGTTGTTGTTACTGTATTCCTGTGTGTTTTTCATCCTTAGAAAACTAAATATGTGAAATCTTTAAACCACGTATTTGCAGTTACGGGTTAGATATTCTAAACTGCAAATAATGATGTCTCGAGATTTTCTGTTCTGTATTAGTAACAATCTTGGAAATGGATTCTGTTGTTTTTGGTGTTTTTTGTGGTACTGTTTAAGGTATGAAGGCTGACCTCGTAACATCGTTGTGCAGTGTTATTAACTGTTTTTTGGTGTATTGGGTTTGGCTTTTTTGCTTTAAGTTCAGGTTTTGGGGATAAAGGTTTGAGGGAGTTTTTCTGAACTTTTGTTCAGGTAGAATCTGTGGAAAAGATTGACAATTTGGTAGTTGTAGCCTGTAAAGCTAGTTTCTAAACGTTTGATCCAGAAATAAGTCTGGTAGCTGCTGCAAGTCAACTACATGGGTTTTAATGAGAGATCTAAAATGGACACCTGTGCTTTTAAACCAACAAAGTTTAGTTAATGTGCAATTTTTCTGTTGCTTTTCTTCCTGCTAGCAATGGATGAGCATACATGAAAACAAAATGAACAACAAAATTCTAAAATTCCTATATGTTTGCATGAAAATTAATTCTCATCTTGTCACAAAACAGTTACTTTGTAATTGATAATGTTGTTTGTTTTTTGTATGTCTGTTGGCTTTTTACTGTACTTTCTGGTAGTTAGATGGAAAGAACAAACTAGTATTTAAATATCTGTATGCTTCCTGACATATTTTTGTGGGAATTTATTTTAAAAATAAATGTATAGTACTGCCTTCTATTAAAGGACATGGCTACAATATTGATTTTTGCAAGGCAGAAAAAGATTTTTACAAACTGTGTGCTGATGGCTACAATCTATTGTTTGGTACCTGTTAAAAACTGAAATACTTCCTCCTGGACTGCACCTTATTTAAAAAACATTCGTGGTTAAGACTGTGTTACTGTCAGGCAGTCAGTGATCAGAGTTTATCTCCTCAGTGTCTTTGTGATGGTGCTCCTAGGCAGTGCTTCAACGCACTCTCTCCCTCCTTCCCAGCTACAAGTGTCTCATTCCATTCATCTTGAACTGAACTCCAGCACTGCATCTGGCTCTCTCAGAGTGGAGGTTTGTTTCTCTGAGCGCAAGGGGACTGGGCAAGTTTGATTTAAAAACTTGTGGCATGCTGTGGTGACAGAGGTCTCAATAGTTGTAACTTTCTCTAAATAATAGCTGAAATACAATTTTTACATGCACTTCAGACCCATTCTCAGCAGTTGCCGAGTATCAATTACCATTGTATGGCTTCAGTAACCTGTCCAAAATTCTATGTAAAGACAGGTCCAAAACCTACTCAACATTGCCTGATGATTTTGTTTGTGGAGGTTTTTGTGGAGCCTTTTGCTTTGGTGATTTCACTTCTATCTTGTTTTGTCTTTTTTTTTTTTTTTTTTTTTTTTTTTTTTTTTTTTTTTTTTTTTTCTTTTTAGCTTGCCCAACCTTGGGGCACAACATATTTTTAAATGCTTGATGACTCAAAATGGTTTCATATTTCTGCAAGGAAAGACAAAACAGCATAAAAGAGTGAAGTATGTTGAAATGTGTATGATCATCTTAGTGGGAAAGAAATTAGTCTCAAATCAGTTTCTGTAAAAAGATGTTAATGAAAATAGCTTTAAGACTATTCCAAATTATTTTTTTCAATACTCATGAACCTGTAAAGCTGAAGAGCTTTCACTTTTAAAGTAACAGTGTGCCTTTTCAATATTTTTGCCAGTATTGAGGCATTTTGCCTCTGAGAAGGTAAACTTAGGCTTGAGGAAATAAATGAGTGCTAATAAGCACAAGTTTGTTGCTTTGCCTGGCTGTCATTAATTTGTCTAAAGTGCCTCTTAATTGTGAGTTTTTTGTGAGTCTGAGGGTATTGTAAACATTCTTGTTTCTGTTCAGGGATATTTAGTAGATAGTAAGTCCAGCTGCTTAAATTTGGTGAGGCTTTTTTGTCACTTTCAGTTGAGCCATGTGTTTAAACAAATTCTGCAGAATATTGCTATGATGTCTTCTCAGCAACAAATATTTTACTCATTTGTAGTGTACTCAGTAATTCATTACAGTTAATAGAATCAGTGATTTAGTAATGCCGTTTTACATCCTTATTATCTCAAGAATAAGGACATTTGAGGAAATTTGACTTCTCAGACTATAAATCTTTAATAAATTTTGTTTTTGAGATTTGTTTTAGAGTGCACTCCTTTGCCAGAACACATATGGAGTCTCTGTTTTTTGGTCTTTGTCTCTTCTGTATTCTCTGTGGAAGAGTGGGAAGGTAGCAGCCTTTTCAGCTAGTCTCTATATTTAACTGGGATCCTTTCAGATCAGCATATTGGCTTTTACTATTCCTCAGTGCTATCCTTGCCATAGTCCATCCCTAGATAAGTTATTTTTTATGAAGGAAGCTACTTAGAGCTGACTGTTAAAAATCCTGTAAGGTGTTTGTATGGGAGTTGCTGTGAAGCAACCCCAAGTTGCTTCAAGTTTATTTGGGAGCCTTTGGCAGTCCTGTGCAAAGAGAGCAAAACCAGCCCTTGGCCATAATTCAAATCAGGTAGCCCAGCAACAGTAAAACACTTCAGTTGCTTTTACAGGTGCTGCTGTACTGTTTAGCACCCCTCTGACAGTGAGTGGCTTGAAACTTGGCAGCGAGTGGCCAAGTCCAATCTGAACATAATCATGACAAAAGTTGTCCTTACAGCTGTGTCCTGAAGTGTAACCTGCTTCACTACAGATTTGAGTGGGACAGAACTCCAGGGAAGTGTCAATGTCCTGTGGTTTTCAGGCTGGACCTGGGCCCACAGATTGTTCTTTGTGAATCCATTTGCAACATTTCTGTAGCTCAGACCCTGTAGGAACAAAGACCAAGCAATTTTAATGGGAGAGTAAACTTGAGAAACCCACTGCATGCATTCACGGTTCTGACAAATATTGACTTTGTCATAGACATGGAACACAGTTTGTGTGGATTATTAGCTGTTTAATGTTTTGCGATGATGTATTGCACTTACTGCTCTGTTTGAATGTGCTTTAGAAAACTGAAAATATCTGTTCGAGGTTGGAATTAATTAAAGACTGTTCTTAAAGTGGTAGTCATCTGTATTTTTCTTTTAGTTGTTGCTTCAGGCTTTTATTGTTAAATGTTGAGTCATCTCACACTGGAAAGTTTATTTTTCACCAATACAATTCTTTTCAAACAAACTAAATGTCTTCATTGAATGTGTATGAGAATAAAAGTTTATATTTGACAAAAATAAGTTTCTTAAATAAATGGAATGATTTTTGCTGATCAGGGGCATGAAATTGAGTTGGAGGTCTGTGATCAGTGAAGTTCCACAGGGATTGGTTCTGGGACTGGTCTTGTTCGACACCTTCATCAACAACCTGCATTAAGGGACAGAGTGTACCCTTAGCAAGTTGGCTGATAACACGAAGCTGGGAGGACTGGCTGATTCCCCAGAAGGCTGTGCTGCCATTCAGTGGGATCTCAACCCACTTGAGAGTTGGACAGAGAAGAAACCTCATGAGGTTCAGAAAGGGCAAGTGCAGGGTCCTGCACCTGGGGAGGAACAACCCCATGTACCAGCACAGGCTGGGGATTGACCTGCTGGAGAGCAGCTCTGCAGAGAGAGACCTGGGAGTGCTGGTCGACAATAAGCATGAGCCAGCAATGTGCCCTCATGGCCAAATAGGCCAATAGCATTCCTGGGATGCATCAAGAAGAGCAGGCCAGCAGGTCAAGGAAGATTCTGCTCCTTCTCTACTATGCCCTGATGAGGTCTCATCTGGAGTCCTGTGTCCATTTTTGGGCTCCCGAGCACCAGAGGGACAGGGAGCTGCTGGAGAAAGTCCAGGGCAGGGGACTGGAGCATCTTCCTTATGAGGAAAGGCTGTGGGAACTGGGGCTGTTTAGTCTAGAGAAGAGGAGACTGAGGGGGGATATCATTAACATTTACAAATATCTAAAGGGTGGGTGTCAGGAGGTTGAGGCATCCCTTTTTTCTGTTGTACCTAGCAACAGGAGAAGAGTAATAGGATGAAGCTGAAACATAAAAAGTTCAATTTAAAAATAAGAACTAACTATTTTACTGTGAGGGTGACGGAACTCTGGCACAGGCTGCCCAGGGAGGGTGTGGAGTCCCCTTCCTTGGAGGTCTTCAAAAACTGCCTGGACGTGTTCCTGTGTGATCTGACTAGGTGAAGCTGCTTTGGTGGGGGGCATTAAAGGATCTCTGAAGGTCCCTTCCAACCCCTACCATTCTATGCTTTTATGATCATCCTTTCTATTGCATGGAAACTGAACAGAGCTACTGGTTTCTATGGAGCAGGTCTACGTTAGGTTACTTCCTTGAACGTTTGAGGTAATAAAGGCGAGTTAAATAGCAGATGTGGATCTTGAACGTTTTGTTAACGAGGTTTAGTCTGCTAATACTAATCTACAGGGATATTTCCTTACTTGTTTCTTGTAATGCCTGAACTGCAATTTCACAGGGGTTGAAATACTCATCAGCTCTTTCTGGATTGACAAGTGTGTAGTAAAAATTATCTGTATTTGAGGTGGAATATTTAAGTAGTTTTTGTTTCATTTTTATGTTTCAGTAGCTTAAATCTGGGAAGTTGTCAATTGTGTTTCTAGACAATGGAAAATGACATTTGGGATTTAGTTTCTTTGTGGTCTGTCGTGAAGTCTACGTAATAGTAATTGATTAAAATCTAAACAGATCTTATTTTTAAATGTTTTTTTAATGATGCATTTAATGTATAAATATTAAGTCATTGTTATCTGTAAACATGTAGCTATGTATTGTAGTTGTAGAGGCTTACTAACCTGTTGTTTTAGGTTTGATTGTTTTTTGGTTTTTTTTTTTTTGTTGTTGTTCTTTATGAATAAGTGATTTTTGGAATCTAACGCAGTGATTAGATGAGTGTGTTTACTTTGAGGATTCAGTCACTTAATCTAAACTCAGAAAATGCCTGGAACATTCTTTATTTTAAAAAAAAAATGTTCAATTGAAAGACCTGTTATCTGTATCTCTGTATGAAAAACACAGAAGCCAATTAAGAGTCATTAAGACTGTCATGCAATTGAGCACTTAAGATAAGGCTTCTTAGTCTCCTTCCTCCTGCTTTCCCTGGAGGATTGTTCCATACATTGGATGCAACCTGTTGATCTGTACGTTAATCTTAAATAACTGGTTCCCTAAACCATTTTTTAGAATATTTTTCATGAAGACAGTTTGGGAGTACGAAGGTTTAACTGCAAATCAGGGATACAGTAAATACAAAGTACTTTGCAGCCATGGCCAGGTAGGGGATTAAAAGGGATTTGGAACTTTTCCTTGCCATAGTTAAGAGCAGTGGACTGATAAAAAATATGCAAAACTCTAAATCTTCATAAGAAGCATATTTTTTCAAAACTGGCAAAAAAGAATTGAGAGAAGAGGGGGATCAGGAAATGACATGAATTGAAGTTTACCCTTTTCTTTCCCCACTTGACTGATTTTTTTTCATTGCTAGAGATCACTAGTTTAATACCTGTTTTTAAAAGGAAGGATTTAAAGCAAAATTGCACATGTTTTTAGGATGATGCTAATTGCATGCTGCACCTCTAGAGCCTGTGAACTCATTCTGTGAGGAGAAAAATTGTGACGTGGCATGAGTCTCATTTATACAAGTTGTATCTGTTCCAGGGAGTCCATAATTAATATTAAATCTGTGTGTGTATTTGTATGTGCATGCTCACAGTAGGAATTGTTGGCAAAGTTTTTCTTAGCCTTCTACCAATAAGCAGCAGGCACTTAAAATAAGAAAGAAGTTTAAGGGAGTTTAAAGGAGTTTGGATTCTTTGTGTGTCTTTCAGCCGATGTGAATTACATTACTGTGATGAAGTTTTGCTTGGCCAACATGAATTTTGTTCTTGTGTGAAGGAATATAGTCTTCATTCTTCAGTTCGTTCAGTTTCATCTCTTAAATTCTAGGTCATTTAAGAGACAGAAGTATTGTTGGTGTTGAATAATCCTGTCCCCTTTTCTGTCTTGGACATGTTTAATGGATAACAGAAGCCATGTTGGTACAGCAAGAATTATCTCCCCTTCCTTACATGTAGGAAGAACCTTTTTGTAATATAATCACACAGAGGTAAAATACAGGTTTAGAAATTCTCAGGTACGTGTGATAGTTGACTTGAAATATCTAGGTAATTTTTTTACTGGTAATAGTCGTACTGTAAAGGGAAGTGCAGTATCTTGGCTTCCTCTGTGTAGTTAGGCAGTCTTACCATTTACCATTATTATTTAGGATTATTTCCCAACCCTTCCTTTGCTATCTGCACAAGAAGTGGTGAGAGCTGTATGTTTGAGCAAGAAAATATTCTTCACAACTTGAAGTAAGTGTTGGGGAATCAGAAGCAGGTGTAGTATGCTCCCAGCTCTGCTTACTCAGGTTGTCTGTCTGTGCCGTCTGTTGAACAGATTGTCGGTTGCTGTATCTTATGTGTTTATGTTGGTTCTAAGCCACTGTCCTTTCAGACGTAATCATCCCAGTGCTCAGCTTTTGGTGTGTTCATGTTTGAATGTGTGTCAATTGAAATGCTTCATTTATTTTCCCTCTTTGTCTTCAGGATTTAGATTTTTAGCATTGCCCTAACAGAGCTTTGAAGCCCTACAGGCAAGCTGGGATATCAAAGGGCTACAGGAATTCAGTCATAATTGTTTTATGGCTTGCCAGAAATCAGACCTATTTGTATAGGTGGCATAGAAAAAGCTGTGATTTGACAATTTGGTGCCATTTATATTCACCATAAAAATAATAAAAAAGTTAAAGGGGTATTTTCAAAGCAGGAACTAAGCTGTAAATGCAAATTGCTTCTCTGTTTTCTCAAAGGAACAAAAAGGCAACAATTTAGGAAGCTTTCTATTTAAGTTAACAAGGACCCTGCCTACTTGAAAGATATTTAATACTATGCTTGTACTGTGGAATTCCATATTTGTCTCTTTAGTACAAGACCAAAGAATCTAAAACGTACAAGTTAAGAAGTATTTCATGACTAAATTCAGAAGAGAAATCCATGCAAACTTAAGCAGCAGTGTAAGAATGTAGCCCAAGTGATCTCACCCCTGGGAAATTTGAAATTAGTTCATTTGTCTTTGGTGCAATGCCCATAGTGTCTTTTGGAAGTCTTACTTGAAATGACTTGTCCAGGTACTGTTCATTGACTGACCTGTTAAGTGTGCAGACCTGGAACAGGATACTTTCTCAGTTGCTTGCAGAAGCCATCTTGGAAATAGGTTGGCAATATTACTCAAAAACCAGGAGTTAGGAAGCCTTGGATCCCTACAAAAGAGCTTTTGGGTGTTTTGCTGCTTTTCAATATGTTGATGAGCATCCAATGACAAGAACTTAGTTGCATTTGACTTGCTTTCATTTGGCCATACAGAGTACTCTCAACATCTATGTTAATGAGGTTTTCCCAGTATGCTGTGTGGGGGAGTGATGTGGGGAAGTTTTCTTCTGAAACACTCTTCAGTGGCTTGTGGTAATAACAGGTGCTGGAAGACCATCTTTTCTTAGATGACAGTAGTATTTCAAGAGATGTGACTTGGCACTGATGCAAGTATTAGGTGAGAGAGCCTTACCTATCTGAAGACATGTTCAACTGCAAGGAACAAAACCAGTGTATAACTAATGAAAAATCCAGTACTTTACAACTACAGGGACATCAAGGCATTAGTGTTGCTCTAAGTAGGGACTGTTGGGGTGGTTAGCGTTTAGCTAGCAATAGACTATACTCTGTAAGTTAAGCAGAGCACATTCAAAGTAGTGAAAGAAATAGATGCTCCAACTCAATAATGGAAAATTGAGGCTCAGAAAAATGAGTGACCCAGTACATGGCACTGACCATAGCAGAGGCTGGCAATTCTGCTCCAGCACTCTTCCCTTTCTTGCTTTAGTTAAGCCTGTAGACATCCTAGCTATTTATACAGGTCAGGCACGCTTGATTACTTTGTCCCTGATCTGTTTCTGGTTCTTGAAGTCTCTTAGAATGTTAATATTGTCTGACAGGCAGTGGAAATTCTATTCACTGTTGGCCTTCATGTATAAAGAAGGTTTGGTATCTCTAGTACTGGCATGCCCTGTGCAAATCTCAAAGTATTCCTGTTACTTCTTACTTTGAAAAGGAATGTTTTTTATCTGAAGAATTAATGCTATTCTTTTTGTTTCCAGTGGCACTTCTGTCACTAAAAAGATTACTTGCTTCATTAACATCTCAGATGTCTTTATCTTTTAGTATATGGAGATGATTTAATGTTTTAAGCTGTGGCATTTTTTCTCCAGTTCATTACTTTTAGATGTATTAATTTGAAGCAGTGTATTTGCAATACCTTTAAGGTTGTCTAGTTACACTGTTAGTTGGTTTCTATCTTTAACCTTAGTGTGTTAAAGATTGAAGAAACAACAAAATTTATATTTGAGATTGTCATATAGATTGTGGTTTTTTTTTTCAATATCTATACCTGGCTTTGCAGACATAGCTATTTCCTCTTACTTTATGACATTTGTTTGGATGTTACCTAACATCTATTATTTGGCTTGTCTAGATCATATCCTTTCATAAAGCAATGTTTGAGTTTGAATTCTTGGGCCTCTCACTGAGCTGGGATGAGGCTACTCTCAAGTAACAGGTGAGGATTTGTATTGTCTGAAATTATGACATAGAATGCTTATCTTGTTTCCTTTTCCATTAGCTTTACCAGAAATGGAAACCTTAAACTTGATGTGAGATGAAGGCCAAAGAGCTAAGGAGTTTTCTACACAATGAGATGTGAGGAATTGCATAACTTATCTTTGAATTATTATGTGATTTGCTGTTCAGACTGTCTTCAGAGATTTAGCACTTGAAGTAACTTGGCTGCAACGTGGCAATGTGATGGACAAAAAGCTTACATAGCTTTTTGTTTCTTCAAGTCATTTACGTTCTTAATTGAAATCTTTCAGTTGTGGAGCAATGAAAAAGTGAAGACTTGAAAAACTTATTGAGATACATCAAACTTGTGGCAGTCTAAAGTCAACTGGCATATGAAGGGAGACTGTCCAGCTGTCTTGTTCTAACAGCATGGCTATAGACATTTGACTTGAAACAAAGTCTTAGTAATAAATATGTTTGAAATATTATTTGGGTCACCTCCCAAACCAGAATTCAGTTAAAACATGATGTAGTGTGTTGTGATTTCTGGGCATGTCTGATCTGTAGCAACTCTACTGGAGAAGGTGCATTTATTGTGTATGTTCTGCTCTATGTGTTCGTGTGATTGCAGTCTTTCCTCCTTAGCTCTTTGTTTATTGAGTGGCCAGGGAACTGTACGCAGCATGTAGGTCAAGCACCTTTGTGAATCTTTTGTTCTGTACTGTCCTCCTTTTCAGCTTTTAAACCAGGAATAATGAGACATTTTTGTTTACCTTGATCTCAGGTTGAGGCACCTGGAGGAGTTTATTTTCTATTTGCTGGTATGTATTACCATGTAGTTGTACACATAGTGTAGTTCTTGGGGAAGAATCTGAGCTGTATCCATTCTTACTGTGGACTTTGGGGGGGGGCCTGAGAACCTTGAAATGGTAATGGATCATTAGGAGAGAACTTGTTTATACAACTTCGTTTAACATGCTGCTGCAATGTCATTATTTCCTGTGTAAAGGAAATCTCATAAGATGAGATACCATGTCAAAACAAGACACGTTCTTAGAGTCGTCGAATACTCAAGTATTGCTTTGATACTGCTTCTCTGTTGTATTGTGGTCTTGACTCTGACACTTGTGCCTTTGCACTAGAATCTTAAACTCACTGTAGAAAGGCACTCTCAGTGATTTGCACATCTTTTAAGTGCTGCAAGGTGCTGCAGTATTAGTTCTTAAAATCCAAAGGAAATTGCAGAGCTTCTGTCTGAATGCAAAGCAACTAGGAAACACACATAATTGCAATTAGAAAAGAATGATGAAAAGCTTTGGCTTTCACTTAAAAAGAAAAATGTATTCTTTTTAAAAGCTATTTTCCTTCCAATGATATATCTTGTTTTCCTTGATATTTCCTATGATATTCTGTTTACTTTGTGGATAAGAAAGGCTAGTAAAAGAACCTGTCTCTGTTATTTTTGTAGGGTTGATATAATTCTGAAAAGCAATTAGTTGCCTCCTTTTATTTTTTGAATGCTCACAAGATTACTGCTATGTAAGGCATGTAGAAGTACCCCAGCCAACTTCACTGCCAAGTTTAGTAATAAAGTGGTTGAAACAATGATCATGCTAAAGCTAGACTTACTCCTTTATATGTCTTTGATATCCATGTGATGCTCTTAGTGCATTTCATGTTCTAAGTACATCCTTGAATATTTGCTTTTGTTTCCATTTGTTTGTTTCAGTATGAGAGCATTTAAACTGTCTAACTGGCCTCTTGACTGATAATATCAAAGTCCCAAGTAGATTAAGCAGACTACTTCTTGCATTTAATATTTGCAGGAGAAGAGGGCAAAATACCCAGTGATGTCTTTCCTATGGTATTTGACCAAAACTAGTAAACTTTTTTAGTCTCTTGTCTCAAGACATGAAATCTCTAGTGTCAAAGGTGAAGATTACTGCAGTGATACTTGAAAATGTGGTGCTTACTTTGATGAAGTCTTTTAAGAGCTTCCACCTGACACAGTGGTACAGTAATAATGATGTTCATCAACTGAATGACTTACTGGTGATGAAGAGTACACGGCAGTCTGACGGTGATGTGGGAGCTTAACTCTGCCTGTCTGGCTCCAATAATTCTCTCTGCTACAGATTGATAACTCAGTAAACTTTTGCCACATTTTGGTTGAAGTTGGACATGTGTTGTGGTTTAACCCCAGCTGACAGGTGAGCCTCACATAGCTGCTTGCTCCCTCACGTCTGGTGGGATGAGAGAGACAATCAGAAGGATATAAGTGATAATTCATGAGTTGACTTAAAGGCAATTTGATAAAGTGAAAGCTGTGCATGCAGGCAAAGCAAAAGAAGCAATTAATTCACTACTTGCCGTCAGCAGGCAGGTTGTTCATGCATTTCCAAGAAGGCAGGGCTCCATCATGTGTAACTGTTACTTGGGAAGACAAATGCCATCTATCTGAACATTCTTGCTTCATCCCTCAGCTTTTTGTGTTGAGCATGATGTAATGTATTCTGGAATATCACTTGGGTCAGTTGAGGTCATTTATTCTGGCCGTGTCTTCTCCAAACTCTTTGTGTACCTCAAGCTCACTCACTGGTGGGGTGGTGTGAGGAGCAGAAAGTACTGCTCAGTGATAACTAAAAGGTCCTTATGTTATCAACATGGTTTTCAGCACAAATCAGAAAACATGCTCCATGCTAGCAATTATCTAGAAAATTAACTCAAAACCAGCACAAGGTATGATGAAAATGCAGCAACACTATTGATTTGATGTCTGATAGATGTGACTGGATGCAAGCTGTTGAATTTTTCTTTCCATGTTGGACTCCAAGGATAAACAGAAGAGCTCAGCAGTGAGTCAGGCTGCTTCTTGTTACTTTGACTGTTGTATACCAAAACTACTACTTTAACACTCGCTGCAGAGCAACTGATTTCATGTCGAAGCTGAACCAACTGTTCATTTTCCTAAATTTGTAATTTGGAAACAGTCCTGAAATCATAAAAGCAGTGCGAATTTTAAAAGTTCAAATAGAAAGTATTTGTATGAATCAGGAAGTGGTAAGTTACAGATAACTCAGCCTGAGTTTGGGTGGAAATCTAAAGATGAGAGGTTTTTTTTTTTGCTTTCAAGTTTTTGATTAAAAAAAAAAAAAAAAAGCTTTTCCAGATCCAAGAAAGAAAGCTATTTTTTTTTTCCTGATTTTGCAGGACTTGAAGATGTGCTGCTTTCAGTGCTGCTCCTTGTATGTGCTATACCATGTCAGAAACATCTAATGACCCTTCCATAGCGTTCTAGCCAAGGAGCACCATTTTTAGGATTCACAGGGTGTTTTTTAGTTAGCTGGCAATGGTAAGACTTGGATGGGCTAGAATACTGCAAGCATGATTGCTTCCATAAACCTGATGACTTAGGCCAATGGCTTAGCAAAAACTGAAAACTATCACCAAATTGCAGGGCAGGAACTGCTTGCTACATTTCTGAGTCCAGAGGCCTCTGTCTGTTTGCACCCACCTCAGAATGAGTGGTTTGATGCTCATGAAAAGATGTGGCCTTCTCTTAGTTGCTTTGATGTTTTCGATTGTAGTTAACCTTCTTTTGCTTGCTCCCAGGCTATCGGTGTTCAAAAGACAGCATGTGATGTAAGGACAGAGTTGACCAATGGAAATATCTGGTGACATCAGAATAGGGTTAATGAGCAAGTATGGAATGCAGAGCTATTTTATTGAAGCCAAATAAGGGAAAAGAAAGCTTTTTAAATTGCATGTCTAAACATTTATCTGTCAGAATGGTCAATTTGCTTATCTTGCATCATAGTAATCTAAATGGGACCAGATGCAAACATTTTCAGACAACTTTTCAAAAGGCTTATTTAAAGTGATTTTATTCAGAGAAAAATTCACTTCAGTGTGATTGTGCTGCATGCTATCCTTCTCAAATGACAGAAAAGTATATTGAAGTTTAAACTTCCGTCATACAAGCCTGTAGAATCTACCTGTCCATAAGTCATTTCACTGAAAAGCCTAAAACCATATCAGATCTTCTGAGGTGGACTCGTAGCTTTTTGTTTTCAGCACAGCATATAGTTGGAAACAAATTGATTTAACTGTTCAGATGTGAAATATATGGAGTATCTACAAGTATAAGCAAATTAACCTCCTTATCAAGCTCTTAAGTAGATCAACTTAAGGCATGGCTTCAGAATCTACAAGAATGCAGACAAAAAAGGGGAAGGTCTTCGTCGTCTAAAACATGGATAGTCTACAGTGGTTAGCTCATGTTGATCATCCAATTTTTACATTTTAAATGCTTTTTGCAGAGATTTGCTGGCTTTTAGAATTGGCTAGAATAAGCTGAGGGTGCAATGAGCACTTCTGTGAAAGTATATGGTAAATACTTGGGCTTTCTGTACTACTCTTCCATTCTTTAGAGGGAAGGTATGCTGTGGGTACTTGTTAAGAGCTCAACATCAAAGGGAGCGTGTATGGGAAAAGTGGTGACTTGTCCATGGGGCAAGGAGATGGGGAGCTTTAGGATTAGCATTTTTGCTTGTTAATTGTTGAGTGAAGCAGTCTTACTTGATTAATTGCGGATAGGTGGGTATCCTTTGATTGGTGTGTCTGCAGATGCAGCACTGTGTTAATTCTCCTGTGAAAGGCGGAAAGTACTGTGGCTTTCAACAAGTGTTACTGTGATTGTGAAGCTGGTTCTCCTGTAATGTTCAGTCTGTTGAGGAGAGACAAATTCCTGCAAAGTGAATTTAGTGACTTGACACCTCAAAAAAGAAGAGATAATGAAAGATAGAGGAAAAAAAATACTAGAATGAGGATTTTTTTTTTTGGTTGGATCCAGCTGGTTGTTGCTTACCCCACATCTTAACTTACTGTATACCTGACATCATGAGATAACCTGTTCCTAGAGCCAAGGTGGGAAAAACCATTCTGCAAACAAGTCAGATGGTGCAGATTGACTCTTCTTAAGCAGATTTAAGATAAATGTCATTAGGAAGTCTTTTTGTAACAGCATTTTGAATGTTTTATGTTCTGAATAACTGAAGCATATTCTTCTTTCATGTGCTTTGTCCTGGATAGGTGCTGTAATTTCAGGTTTAAAATGTTTTATTTCTCATACTAAAAAGCTTTATTCTTAGTACATTATTTTTGAGTTCTATCTGCTTTGGAAAGGCCAAAACTGTTAACATCTCTATGTGGTGCCAGTAACAACACTGGCTTGTATATAAATTTGGCAAGCAAGTTACTCATGCTGTGACTAATCCTGCTTTTTGATACTTCTGTAAAATGGTAGTCTGAATTGCCTTTACTGATGTTGTTGACAGCGGTTTGAATTCAGTGAGAATTGTACTTCAACGCCTGGATGTTATTTTGAGAAATTTGCAGCTCCTTCTGCCTCTGCTCTTTCCAGCAATCTTAGAAGGCTAACACAGGAGCCTTATTTTTTACATGATTTGAGAAATTTGCTGAAAATGTGTAGCTTTTTAAGATGAGTAGCTTATTGAAAAAATGATGTGTCTTTATTTGCATAGTTTGCTTTGAGACATCAGGTTTATTTTAGCTTAAAACAAACAAAACTTCTAGCACCTCCAGTCCTGAAATTACACATTTCATAACATAGCAGTAAAACCCTTAAAGACATGTGCATGAAGCTGCATAATTGCCTAGATGTCTACAAAAGGTCTAAAGCCTTTATTTTATAAGTTGTGTCATTTTCTTTTCTTCTTGCCTTAGAAAAGAGATTCTACCAAAAAGGACACCTAAAGTTCTTCTCACAGTACATTATTTGGGAATTTATTGTGTTGTTTTATTTCTATAAAATGTTGGTTACCGTGATATGAAGTAGTTTGTCTTCATGGAGTACTTTGAAATAGATTAGCTTTTTTTCCTTAGCTATTTCCAATGACCAAAAAAACCACTTAAACCTAATTATGAAACCTGTTTTTCATTCATTCTCTTTTTTCCTCTTCCTTCTCCTCAACAGCCTAATGTTTACAGGAGAAAAATCATGTAGTGTTGCCAAATTGTAGTAGAGAGAGGACACTACATCACGCTTGGTTTTGTACTTAACAAGCAACTTTGTATTTCTTTACTTTCTGGAAGTTGTTTGGGGATGATCGTGGTATAAATATGGTGTTTTGTTTTCTTTTTTTAAATTACTGAAGTGTTTCATTTACACTGTTGATTGAGTTCATGGCATCACTCATTTATTCATGAAGGCTTTTTCCAAAACAGGTAGCCATTTAGTTCCTTTGAAATACTTAATATGTTGATTTTGACTTTGCCATTAGAATACTTAGAATCTATGAATATTTTTATAGATCCAGCAAATAACTGGACTTCATGGGAGGTAACTCTGCCGGGGCAATTGAAATATATGTTAAGCTTCAGTTGGTCTTCTTAATGACTGAAGGCATTAGGTTAATGTATTTAACACATAAGTTTTTTTGTACCAATGTATGTATTGTAAATAAACTAAATCCAGCAGACGTATTCTAAATTGAATAGCAGAAAATATAATAAAGGTAAGGGTGTGTGACACGTGGTTAACACAGAGAAATAAATAGCCTCATATTTTAATGCTAAGATCAGTACTGAGTTTTGCTGAGTTTTCCAACTTTGTTACCTTAGGTAACAAACAGGTACAAGTAAGATGGAACCAGACTTTCCTTGGCAGTGCACATGGATAGGACACATGTTGAAGTACAGGAAATTCTATCTGAACAGACGTGTCATTTATTTTTTTTCTTTCTAAACTGTGCACATAGTAAAATGCTGGATTCTGTTGCTCAGAGAGGTTATGGACTTCCCGTCCTTTGAGGTACTTAGAGCTGTACTGCCCAAGTCCTTGAGAAACTTGCTGCTTGGGGTAAGGATAGGGATAGTGAAGCTGATCCGAATTGGGTGTCAAGGAGGAAACACAGAAGTTCGCTCCAGCTTTGACTGCTCTGAAGCAGAAGATGAAAGGTCGCTAGCCCTTCCACCACTTCAGATACATGCTGCTGTAAGGTAACAAAACTCATTGTTGTGCTTTGAAATTAGTTCAACCTCCTCCCCTTGAACATTATAAGATCATAAAAATGCATGGTCAGAGGAGCTGGAATTCTAAGGTTTCTAAGAGAGAGTCATACTCTCTAGAGTCTTTGTGCATGAAACTGAGCCCAGACCCCTTTAATGAGCTATTGACGATTAATCCTTTTTATACCTTTTCCACTCATTTCAGCTCAGCCCTTTGACCACATAGTTACTGAGTCTTATTTGTAAAGGCCTTGGCCATTGTGTATCCCCATTTCTTCTTAAGTAGAGTTGGGCTGTTCCACAAAACTGTGTGTCTGTGTGTGCTTGCACATCCACAACCAGGAAGGAGTGTGGAACTAACACACAACCTATTTTACTCTTTCATCATCTCCTGACAGAAGTTTCCCTGCTACTGTTACTTACTTGCTTTTCAACGTTTCAGTAGATGTTTAAGGTAGAACGTGTTACTCTTGGCAGACCAGAAGGGTTAGTGGACTGCGGTGTCAGGTGAGGTCAGCTGTGCTGTGATGTGCTGGTTCAGTGGAACTGGCATGTTCTACCTTGCCAACCAAGGGTTAAAAGCATGCATGCAGTTCTTATTTGTGCCTAAGCTGATATACATGGTATTCCAGTCATGTTTCTAACACCTTAGATGATATTAATAGATTATAATAATTTCTCATCTCCTTTCTCTTGGTTCTTCCAACTTCCAACAGTGCTCTTCTACAGTTGTATGTCAGCAAAATTTACTGTTCAGTCAGATCATTCAGGTCAGGTTCAGTGACTACAATTTCTCTCTGACCTGCTAGTCCCATAACAAAAGGTCATCTGTCATTCGGTATGCCTGTGCAGTTGACTGACATGTGAATTTGCAGTTCAGTCTCCACTTGGTCTGTACTACCTTTTTTCACTGCCAAAGAGACAGGATGTGCTTGAGGTCATTTGCCCAGCTGTGATTAGTTTGTTTCCTACATGAAAACAGATGTGTAAACAGCCTCAGGGATTGGCTGCATTTTCTGATCATGTTTTCGGTGATCAGTGGTTACTTGGTGGTGACCTGTTTGGATCACTTCTCACACAGTGCAAGGAGTAGTTGGCAGGGAGATATTTCAAGTGTTTTCAGTTGTTCATTGAACAGTAACTGTCTTTCGACCTTGACTGGACGAGATGTGGTGCTTCTCTTAGTACTGGTCTGATAATTTTAAACTGCTGCAGAAAGTTGCTCCTGTAATACAGACTTCTTTCCTGTTTTAATAGAAACGTAGCAAGTTGCTAATGACCACCAATGACTGTGTCTTCTCAGAATGCCTCTTTTTCAATAACCTAACTGAAGTTGTGTAATACATCTTTATTATGCAGACGATATATATGACCTATTAAATGCTTAGGGGGCCAACTGTAGACTTATTATCCAAGAAATTTCTTGATTTCAAGGAATACTAAGAATACATTACAACTCAGTGAGTATTAGGAATTTATTAAAGCTACAGGACTAATGTAATAGTTGCTGACCATCAGGTAATTGTATTTGTGTCTCAAAACAACAGATCTGCAAGTTCTGAAGACACACTAGTCCCCTGCTATGTATTGCTTTTGTAGACCCTAATTAGAAACTTGCACCACATTTGTAGTCCTTAAAGAGACACTTCATGCACTGTGAACAATCTTTCCCATTTCAGTAGTGTTATACACACATGAAGCTCTCCCTTGAAAAACTGAAAGGGGCAAACACTAATTTTATTACTCTACAGCACCATGTGACTAAAGTAGAGAAAGGGCTTTGGTTTGTATTTGCTACCAAACTTTGCACACTAAGGGAAAGAGGGGCAGACTTGGCATTTCTTTCTGCTTGGAAGCTGTTTTTTTATGTCCAGGTACCCATACAGGAATCAGGCATGGTATCCTAGACTGACTGAAAGGAAGGAGAAAAGATCAGTTCTTTCTAGTATGTAGGTGGTCAGCTGCTCTGCCAAGACCGTAGGGTTTTCTCAACTGTAATGTTAACATACAGCTTCAAAGAATTGGACATAGTGAAGGGATGCCTCTCATAATACAGAAAGTTGGGAGCTTGATTCAAGCTATCTAACTCACCAAGAAGGTGTCTGTTTTAAGAAGTCTTCTGCAATCAAGAAGCCAAATGAAAACAAGTTGTACCAAAGAGTATTTACTCCCTGTTCTCCCTTGTTTTCTTGCAATTGCTAATATTTTGTCTTAGTTGCAGCTATTTCCGAGAGTAATGACGTCATCTTAAGATGGAGTGCCTTTACAGACAGTGGCATAGAAGTTAAGTTTGTGAAGTAAACAAAGGAAGATTAAAAATATCATCACTTTCAATTTATATAGTAAACATAAAAAAATCTTGCTTCTGTTGTGCATTTCTTTTTGTATATGACATTTGTGCCAGAATTATCCATCCTGTTGATAAGCCATGCGAAAATCAGTATTTTATTCAGGTCATGCATCTGTATTTGGTTCAGAGTTTACCACTTGTTTTTTTCTTTGTATTCCAACTCTGACAAAGGTTTAGCTGATCAGAACTATTAAGTTTCTGTTTTATTGAGTTTTGATTTTCAGCTTTTTGATGGCAAGCCTTCCAGTCTAGGAATTTTGTCTGACATGCTTTTTTTTTTTCCCTTTTTAAATTTTTTTCTCTTTTTTCCCCCTTTTTTCTTTTCTTTTTTTTTTTTTTTAATTTTTGCTATGAGTGCTTACCTTTGACACTAGTTAGGTCATTGCTGGGCTGCTCAATGCAAGCCTGAAAAACCAATAGGATTGACTTGAGCATTTCTATAGCTCTGTTTTAGCAACGATCTTCAGGAAGATGGTGACATAATTCGTTAAAACTGACAGGCCGGCCAAGCATCGGCCTCGAGAAGCTCTCTGTTGTTACAGAGAACAGAGGCCTGCTGTGCCATCCTGGCTGGGGAGGCTTTCAAAGGCGAGATGAATGCTGTACTGTACAGGAAATTGGACAGGCAAGTGAAGTTTGGCTGATTGTGGTCATTAATGCCTCCATAATGAGGAACTGGTCAGGAATGTTACTCAGCAGCTGTGAAGTCCCTCATGCTGAGCCAATTCAATAATGTCAATGTGAAATTTCAAGCAGGTAGTACTTGGACTTAAGCAGAGTCGACAGGACGTTTCTTACTGTTGTGACTTGACCCCAGCCAGCAACTAAACACCATGCAGCTAGCTGCTCACTCACTTCTTCCTCTTCCAGTAGGATGGGGAGGAGAATTGAAGAAAAAGAAGGAAAACTTGTGGTTTGAGGTAAGATCAGTTTAATAACTAAACCAAAATATAATTTATAACAAAATCAACAAAATACAATAGTAACGATAAAGGATATAACAAAAAGAGAGAAATAAACTCCAGTGAAAGAAAATTGATGCACAGTGCAATTGCTCACTACCTGCTGACTGATGTGTAGACTATAGCAGAGCAGCAAACGCTACCCTTCTTCCCACCCACCCCTCTTCCTCCAGTTTATATAGTGGAATAGAATAGTCCTTTGGCTGGTTTGAGTCAGCTGTCCTGACCACGCTCTCTTCCAGCTTATTGTGTACCTCATTGCGGACAAAGCGTGAGGGATGAAGTCCTTGAGTTAGTTATTGCTAAACAGCCCTTTTGTTTGCAACACACTGATGGTTTATGATTATTCTGACACTAAATCCGAAACACAGTCCTGTACCAGCTATTAGCTATTAAAGAAAATTGTAACAGGTGAAACCTGAACGCTTTCAGGACAGGATTAATTGCAGTGTTTGAGAGACTATTGGGGTGATACAAGTACTTCCTTGTGTGAAGAACAATGTTTCTCATAGTAGACTCCTAGAGAATTTCATGCTTAATAAATAATTCTGCTGGAAAAGTGACAAACATTATTGGGCCAGACAACTGTATGACAATTCATTGCCTCCTGGTAGTGTTGTACCACTCTTTGGAAGTTACTTTGGAAATAGTGTATACCTCTATGAGTAGTGTATTACTAGTATTTTTGTTCCATTCCAAAATCTAAGATTAAAATAGTAACTTATAAATTCCAAGTTTTAGATTGCAAAGGAGATATGTGGCTTTCTTTGTTTGTTTGTTTTGCTGTGTTCATTTTATTACTTACTGATGTGTCCATAAACTGTAGTGATTATTAAATGTGACGGTGTAAGGAAAACAGAGCTTTTCCAATGGACATAGAACTCAAGCACTGTAGCATCGGGAAATAAATATTGCTGATTTCTGTGCCCCAGGAACACCTCCCACACGTAAGTTTTGGACTAAACTTTTTAAGTCCTTACCTTGTTCTTAAAATATATGTCTAACATTAAGTTACTATATTAATGAAGACAACTTCTAACAATCCTCCCTTGATCAACTGTTTACAAAACAAATGCAATTCCTAGTAAAACTTCTTTCATACTCTGTTTTCCCGTGGAGTCAAAATAACGGCACACATTCAGAACAAAAGCTTAGTGATTATTTTGCCTCATTCATGTTTCTGAATGTTACTTTTCTCATATGGCATGACATTTTCATATTTGATTGTAATAGCAGTGCTGCAAAAGGTGAACATACTAGGCAGAACTGCTACTCCAGTGGGACTTGTTTCCTTTCCAACACCAATCTACTTTGTCTCTGACTGTAGGGATGAAAAGGGTAACTGCAGATGAGCCTGTTACCTAATGAGAAGCAGAATCAAGCGTTGAGTATGGCTCTTCCTTGCAGACTTAGTTCTTTCAGAGTGACTTCTCATGGGTCTTGTAACTAAAGTGCTGACCTATGTCTTAATCTGAGTGTGTGTGATTCACATTGACTTCCAGATAAACTTTGAACTGTAGATTAAAATGTGGTTTCTACTTGAGAATTTTAGTGTGTGTTGAGGCAGGGCTATTCCTGGTTTTGTTTGCCTTTTTTGGTCAGTGGAAAGTGAGTTTTAATAGATGTTAGCCATTACACCAAAGTCTTTGGTAGAGAGGTCAAAATACCCCGCAATTGCCAGTACAAGTGGGTGAAACTTTGTGAAAACCTTTTAATTTCTCAAAAAAAAAATCTTTAAAACCTGTGGATTTGTTTATTGGCAATTTTTTTTTCTCTCTCAATCTTTAGTCTTTTGAAAGAGTTCAGTGTAATAAAATTTTATGTTTTGTGGTTTTCAAGTTTTTTTAAACTTTTTAAGAATTCCTTGATTCCTCAGTGCATCGTAATTAGTGCGTTTCATGGGGAAAATCAGAACCCTTTGTTTTTCAGGCATTGGTTTCCCAAAACCAGCAGAATTTTGAAGGGAGTTGAAGGAGTGGACTGAGTTTTAAGGGGTGAGAGTGAGGTGGGGAGCAGAAATACTTTATGAAGACATCAAAATACACTCTAGAAATATTTTCTAAAGTGATAGTTCCAAACTAATGCTTTTTTTTGGAATAGTTCAACTATAAATATTAACCTATATACAAAATTAACACAGGGATATGTGGTCTCCTGGGTGTCTCTAGAGTCGGTCTTGCTTCAGATTGTGTGCTCAGTGCCTGAATCTCCTTTGTGTATAGAGAGACAAACTGTGGTGTTTAACAGGAGCAAGAGCAAGGTCCATTGTGTTAGTAATTCTCAGTTCATACATTGTCTGCGTGTATTTTGTGCTTGGCCTAGAAGTTGGTTGAGGTCACAGTGGCATTGTTAGCAATGATAGCTGTTTGTTTTTTTTTCTTTCTACAGAGCTACACAAATGAGATCTCCAGTTATTCTGTAAGCTCTTCACTATACTTTTTATATACATCGTCTTTGCTTTTATGAAGCTATGTTGTGGTAAATAGTTATCTTCTCCAGATTTTTTTCTGTTGGAAGCCTCCTGAGCTCTTCCAGTTAACACTGAAGAAGGAAAAAAAAAAAAAAAAACAAAAACCAAAACAGATAAACTTTTAAGAACGTTACAGAAGAATAGTGACTGTGTCTAGATTTTTAGTATTGAAGAATTTGAGTTCATGGGTAAATATGCAGAAGACCTTGGAAGTCATTCACCCTGTAAAAAATGCTAGTAATTTTTCCCTAGCAGAAGAAAAAATGAAAAAGTGTTTGAGCTCAGACCTGTTGAAGAGTATGTGAAGGTGTCCTGTGGAAAGATGAGTTACACTCAAGTCATGTAATGTTAATGTGGTATTTTTTAGGCTTGTAATTCAGGTTTTTTTGATGTCTTTTGGGTCTGGAGTTTGAGAGGATTATTGATTATATCAGATTCTAGGATAACTTCAAACTCTGGAGGTTGAGACATTGCTTATCATTTTGCTATTCTTGGTATTCTTCTTCACCCTGAGTGAAAACATGGTGCTTGGTGTCTGCTGTTAGAGTTGAGGAAGAAAAAAAATTGAATGAGCCTTAGGTACACTCTCTTTTTTTTTTTGATGTAACTTTGAAAGATAGTCAGTGTTCTAAACTTGCTTGTTTTCTGGGACTTTCAGCTGACTCATGCCATAAACTTTTTATACGCTTTGAACATCATGGCTACAACTTGATATACATCTGCACTAAGGTGTCTTGTAAATGGACACTGCTTCTCAAGTGTTATGCCTTTAGTTCTGTAAGAGGTTTACTAGAACATAATTGGGGAATAAATGTCTGTGGCTTAGTTTTCATCTTCCATTAGCTTTTTTCCTTGAAACTGATTCCTAGGCAAGATGTTGATTTAATCAAGTAGTGAGATGTGATAGACTTGTAAGGACAACAAACAAAATGGAGCCAGTGACTTGTATTAAGTTCTGTGTATGTTGTGTAAGATCTTAGTGCTCTCATAAATCTTTCTGCGGGGAGAGTGTGTTAAGCAGTAGATGGATCAATTTTTCTTGTACCATCAAAAGTTAAACTAGCCTTGGTTTATGTGATGCTCCCTTTCTAGTACAATTGTATGCCTAGAATATATTTTCAAATGTTACTTGAAAAATAGTGGATTTATTTCTCAGCTATGAGGTCACAATCATGAAATCAAGTTTAAACTTCTGAAGCTGTAGGTATAATGTACTCTTTGAGAGGTGTTTCATATAGTTATCTTGGAGAAAGTGCAAAAGCAGTACCTTGTGCCAGATAGTACATAAAATATATTAATCAGACATGGCATCAAATGTATAACAAGCATACTTGCTGTAGTAATTCTTAATTTGTATAAGCTACACTAGGACCAATCCTAGCTGCTACTTGTCCTTCAGAATCTGTTTGGATAAGAAAAAAGTATGCCAAGTCTTAATGCTTAAAAGAAGAGCTTGCAAATACATAGTTTAAGGTTGACAGTACATCCTCACTGACATTAGCTCTTCAACCTTAATCCTACTTTTTTCCTGTTAGAGTTCTTGTGGATCATCTTTTAGAGGTGAATGAATTTCATCAAGTGAGTGGTAGGTGTTTCCAGCGCACACAGAGACCTTGGCAGATTCATAGGTGCTCTCCCTCATAGAGGAGGGAAAGAACTGCTCTGGATCCTACCTTTGTGAGAGCCAGCAGAACAGTACTGGAAACATGGGTGTACCCACAAGCACATGATGGGGTGAGGGGAGAGTGGTGTTTGAATGCATTGTGTTTCTGCCATTTGATCCAGTTAACTTAAACTTTCTGTCTCTAAAACAGAAAACAAAAAATTCTAATTAAAACTATTGTGAAATCTTCTCTTCATGGGGAGAGGGTCTAGGCAGATGAGTCTCAACATGTAGGTTGTCATGTGATGGTTTCTCACAGATGAAAACAACCCCCACAAGAATAGGCAAAATGACTTTGAGATGTGGCAGTACTAATTACTCTGGCTACAGAATTTTAATTCTTAATAGTAATTGTGAAACTTTATATTAGAATTAATCGAAACCTTAAAAGTTGCCATGTTGGTTAGGAAAGTGGAGTATACTAGTTAAGCCTCTTTGATTCTTATTTGTATAGAAGTTTGTGGTTATAATATAGACACATGTGGTGACACAATAGGTCTTCACTAGTATGGAGATAAAACGTTTAAACGGCAAGCACTTTTTAACAGTTAACACATATGTAGGCTTCGGAAGGTTCTTTGCAGCTGTGTTTGCTTAATTGACCAGTTTGTTATTAAGCAGATCAGGTGTAGACCAGATGAGGTGTGTAGTACAATTAATAGGTGGAGAATGTAAACCAAAAAGCTGGTAGGATACCACTGCTGAAAAAAACCCAATAACTTAAAGAAATAAGGTGATGGCCAGTCAGACAACATCTCTGGTAGACAATAGTTGCCCTATTGATTCAGAGTGTTGCGAGTAATGTTTCGTCTCCCAGCAACACTAAAAGTGATAAGCATAGGGTAGCACAAGCATAAATCAACTTGGTTAAACCCTGGTAAATAGAAATTAAGTTAGTGGAAGTGGAGATGAATATCAGACAAACTCTATGAAGCAATGAATTCTGGTATTTCTGTTAGATCTCTCCAGGAAAGTAAACAAGACATGAGGGTGTACTGAGTTGAAAAATCAGTAATACTACTACTTTAGGTAAAAAGAAGAGGATTTACAATTTCACTTAGGGGTAAGAAA
This sequence comes from Urocolius indicus, assembly GCA_013401255.1. NCBI lineage: Eukaryota > Metazoa > Chordata > Aves > Coliiformes > Coliidae > Urocolius > Urocolius indicus. The sequence goes on from WBNH01003780.1 coordinate 169,600, forward strand.
CTTCATGGAGCCAGGTAAGCAGTCACACCATCTTTCACAGGTGTGTGTTTGAGAAGTCTGCTTGCTATTCTGTGTTAACAACAACAGAATAGATACTTTCTCTCGTGGATATGGATTTCTGTCATGTAGTTTTGAGTTCACATTTAGGTGTTAGTTCCATGTATTTCTGTTCCTTTATGAGTCAACAGTGCAGGAGAACATACCTTTGTGAACAGTTGGCATGGAAGTAGTATGGAAAGAAAAGCTGGAAAAGCACCTTGAGTAACTGGAGAGCAAAACATGTTAAGTAGGAGATGGAAATATTAAGAGCAGAAGTAGAAACAAAGTTCATGGTGAAGTGAGGATCATCTGAGATCAAGAAAGAGAACTGTCACTGTAAAGTGTCATAACTTGGCTGGTGTTGGGTCAAGATGAGAGGTGGTACACGAGGCTCACAGGTAGCTAACTTGAAGACTGAACAGGTTGCCATACTAAACCTGGTATGTGTAGAGAGGGAATAAGGGCTTAAGTTTCTGCAGTGATTTGGCTGTTTCTTGTGGTTTTTCTTGGAGTCAGAGGTAGCAATGGAGGTGTGAGTTGTCAGAGCATAACTAGATGCTCATCTCTTCAGCAGGTCTGGTTAGAGGCATGATCTCATGCTCTGTGCACAGTGTTAGCACTTTTACCTGCTCAGTGTTTTTAAGTGTCTGTGAATGAGCTTTTTCAAATAGTAGTTCTGGAAGACAGTAGTTATACTGCAATAGCAAAAGCTGACAGGGCTGTAATAAAGGTCAGTAAGGGATTCAAAATAACAATTGGACATGGTGAAAAGCCTTTTTGTTGCTTTAAGAGGATTGAAAAATTCTTCTAAAATGCACCAAAAACTGATTTACAGAGAGAGGAGTAGAGATAAGTATGTGTGTTTAGTGACTGTGGGGATGCTTTGGGGACTTATCAGGAATGGTGTGCAGCTCAGAGTAATTAAAAGCATGTGTAGTAAGTATATAGTTACATTTGGTGTCTGGAATGGAAAATACAACTTCAGCTCTTATTTTAAGATTGTTTGCAAAAAATCTCTAAAAATCTTGTCATTTGTTTGTCAAAGGTGTTCTGTTAAGTAATATTTTTTTATAATGTTTTTAAACATCTGAAAATACCTATGGAATTAGAGTAGCAGCTGGTTGTACACCACGTTCTGCTTCTTTGCTAGTGTCCTTATAGAGGTTTTTCTTTTTTGTTTGTTTTAAGCCAAAATAATTTATATGACTCTGCTGGTATGCTTTTAATAATGAACTTTATAGAGTACAAAGGAAATATTAGGCAGGGCAGGAAAATTAAGAATGGGTATGTAGTAAGGAAGGCTATTTTTCATTCAATTTGTTTACTTGTTTGTGTAGACTACAGTAGTATGAAAACCCGGAAGCAATCAGCACATGCTTCCGTAGTGCTTCAGCATTTCAGCACCTGGTGTATGGTCTACGTGCCCAACTGGACAGTGAATAGAGTTGTTTCAATTTTGTCTGCTTATCACATAAGTTGCTTTATGTTCATATGCTTTTTGCCTTCTATATGTGTACTTAAATGCTGTAATGTAATTTTAAGAAGGGTGCTAATAGAGCAAGTCTCCCCTTCAAACTCTTCTCTGTCTTCAGTTTGGAGTTTTGACCATCTCCAGCTAGAGATAGCCTTTTTTTGACAGGCTGGGGTTTCAGTCTTGGTTGTGGGCTTCTTTTCAGCTTCCTGTGTTAGAATGTTGAGGTCTCACATGAAGAGACCTGATGTTTAAAGGTGCTGAGAGCACCTGTGCTTACTCACCATCACAAGAACTGTTGATAGGTCGGTGCTGGGAGCAGCCATTGACAGATAGTAGAAAATACCTAGTCAGGAAAGGAGTAAGCAAGGATCTGTGTTCTGCTGTATACACTGAAAAGAAACAGCCCATTCAAAATGTAGCAAAACATTTGTGAGAGGGTTTGGTTAAGTGTTTACAGAGAAATGTAGAAACAAGAAAGAGAGCTTGGGATGAATTCAAGTTCCAAAAACTTGAAAGGGAGAGACCAATTAAATAATCACCACCAATTACTATAGTACTCTTGAGTGCATACACTCATATAGTATTCTGCTATGACTGTCTGCCAAATATCTGACCTTATAGCATCCACTTCTTGTAGAGATGGACCCTCTGATTGCAGTGGGTGTTGGAGGGTTGATGGGAGGGAGAAGGATTGTGTATGCGGTCCTGTATTTAGCATAACTAATCTGCAGCAAATCTGTTCCTCTTTTAGTGCTGACATTTAATTCTGTTTTACAGTAGGGTGTGAGAAATTATTAATGCAGTGCTAAGACTACACAATTATATTTACCAGCTCTTTGTGGTTTTAACAGAGAGCCAAGAGAAGCATTAATTCAACCATGTACATGTTTTTTTGACATAAATTAGATTGAACCAAAAAAAAAAGTGAAATATTAACTAGAAAAAAAAAAGGAAATTGCATACAGACACAAGACCAACAGATTAACATCTCTTCTTCCTGCCTGTGCACACACTCTATGAATTGTAGAAATGAGAGAGTTGAAAGTGCTATTAACATAGATAGTTTTATTTCTGATTTTTCTCTGTATATTAGAAACTTGAATTTAAATAGCTATAGAGCTTGTAGGGGATAATCTGCTGTGGTGTTCTCCTCCTAATTAATGATTGGGTTCTCTTATGTCTCTGAAAGATCAAATTTTCTTCCTTGTTTGGAGACCTGTGGATAGAAAGTGTAGTGTCAACCAAGATAATTTGGACCAAGTGCATGGTAAAGGAACAGTGCATTGTTGATCACTAGTGTCCTGTAAAAACATACATCATAAACTAAATTGTGCCGGAAGGTGAATGAGCAGAAAATTGTAGACTTGTGAAAGCTCTGTAATAGCTGATTTATAAATTTGTCCAGCAATCAGTGGTCATAGTGGTTATAATTAGTTATAAAATGACTTGGAGTAAAATTGTAAGTGAATTGGCTTAAACTCAAGACTAAGTGCCAAACTTTCATGAAGCTTTGGTTGTTATTGTAAGCTAATTAGAACTTTTATCTTCCTGTATTTTTTTGTAGAGCGTCTTCAGTGCACCAAGACGTTACAGGGCCTTCACTGGCTTTCACTGTGTCAATTGCAATTTGACTTCCAACTTAATAGTGGATTACCATTATTGTCAGTGTGAGTGCCTGATGTTTTGCTCATATTTTGATGGCACCATTATACCTTATAAAGTGTTTATCTCAAACCAGTGCTATTGCAGAATTGATGAGTAGTGGCTCACAGAATCACTTGATATTCTTGGAAAAAAAAAAGAGCTAAGATTTTGGTCAGAAATAGTGAGTAGCCATCTTTCATAATTGTAATTGGTACACCAGCACATGCATCCAGTTGTACACAGAGTACTAACTGTGCTTTTAATATGTCTGCAGGGATAAAGCTGATATGTGGTGAGGGAAGGGTGTGAGAAAAAGGAATATTCTTCATCAGCTTTCGTCATGAAATGGAGAACATGACTGAGTAGTGTTCCGTATTTTTTGTTTCATGTTGTTTCACAGGATGTTTAATGTGGAAGTGATGATCCTGGCAGTCTGTCTTCTGCAGTGTTTCCTAGAAATGGAAAATGATTGCTCTGGATGTGTATGAAGATGGCTGTCATTAGCACCTTTGTGCATGAGACAAGTATTACATTGTATGGAAAATGTGACCTTAGAAGGTGGAAATAAAATTGGAGACCCACAACTAAACGCTTTTGGGTAGTTAAAATCAAATATTCCAGAGAAACCCAGAAGCTGTCAATTTTCTCTTTTTTTTTTTTTTTTTTTTTTCCCCTGGTGTTGAAATATAAAAGTTAGACTGGCACAACCGTGAAATAAAACCTGTCTTTGCATCTACTTGCTACTCCAGCATATGAGTATGTTGTTCAGGTGTCAGGCCTTAAGGATGTGTGGTGCAAAGAGCACTTCCACAGCCATGAAGAAAGATGATCTTCCTTATCTGTGCAGATAGTAGCATATGCAGGTACGGTTGCAAAAAACATTTAAAAATCAGTTTTACTTGGAAGCTTCTTCAGAAAAGTGTCTAGAAAAACAATGTTACTAGCATCTGAGTGTTTTTTCAGAGATGCCTACAATAGATGTCTGCAGCTACAGTATTTCAGAATAAGTAAGGATCCTAAGTGCTAAGAACTTAGTTTAAATAAGCCAGAGATACAAGTTCTCAGTAAGTTTTTCAGTTTCGGGAGATAGAGACTGTGCTATATGTGGGATCCTGTAAAACAGGACAGTGATGACTCTCAACTTTGTCACATCTCTGCAGATAAGGAGAAAGGATGATGGTATATGCATTGTGTAGAAGGGTAAAACAGAGAACAGCAAATGCTGTCATGGTATATTCTCAAGTTACATAGAGAGGTACTCATAATTTGCTTGGGATTTCAAAACAAGTTTGAGGTACTGTGTTATTCTGAAATGTCAAGGATACTGTAGATTTAAAATACTGTTACAGAAAACAAAACACATGGAATTTAGTAGAGCAACATAGTTTCACCAGAGGAGGAAATAGCTTCATAAGGCTTCCCAAAAAGAGTCTGTAAATATCTTCTAAATAAGAGCTTCCTATTTCAAGCTTCAGTTCTTTGAATTGTGAAGAAGCTTTCTACTGTTAATCATGTTGCTGATGAGAGGATGAATGAGTAACTTTGGTAACATCTTTTGTGTTTAATATCACCTCTGTTGCTGCAGCTACTCATACAAACTAGTCATACAAGATATTAGTCAGTGACTGAAATTTTCACTTGGAGGATACTTGAGTAATGAAAATAATCTGTGCCCACATGCCCTCCTGCAGAGCCATTCTTCTAGCTGTGGCCTAACTTTGAGGGCCAAGGGGTTAAGTGTATTCTTAAGGCTTAATTTACAGCTGACTCAACCGAAGAAAAATGTGTAGGTGCCAAGGAAACTCTCAAGTTGAATAAGCTACTAGCCTCTGGGAATTTCATCCTGATACACATGGTACATATTAGGGGCTCTTGTGGGAAAATTGCATTTTATAGAATGTGAAGAAAAAAGAGTACAATTCACAAGATGAGCATAAAAATGCTCTGTTTAAAGGGATTTTTTGCTGTAAGCAAAGAACAGACAAACGGGATCAAATTCAGTGGGAAGAGATGAATAAAAATTTAGGTTGTACTATAAACAATGCATAAGTGAATCTTAACTAGCATGGCAGGCTAGAAGAAACATGTCAGCCTTAATGCTTTCTTTAAAGACCAAAGCTTTTTCCTCAGTTTTACATAACCCCGTGAAAGCCAGTTTTGGATGAATTTGACAAGAGACAAATCAGTCTTCTACATGAAGTTTTTTTTTTGGTAGACTTTATGAAAATAGGTACCTTGTGGAGTGTGGAGGACAGACCCAAAATTAGTGCCATCAATGAAGGACAGACAATGCAGGGATTTATACTAGTCTTTTCTACTGACCCTTTTCTGGAACAATTGATCACATCAGCACTTGGTAGCTCTTGCTCAGAAATGTGGGAGGCTGACTGATTATCCTGCCTGGCAAGGAGCTGGAAGAAATCCCTGGAGAGGCGACTTTGGAACAGATGAAGATGCTCGAGGCATGTAGGCTACTGCTTTGAGAACTACTTGTTGCAGTTAATCAAAGCAAAGACGTTCCTTTCCTTGTCTGATGGAAGCTGTAAGCTTCAATGGCTTTGTTTCTTTTCTTTTTCTTTTGTCCTCCTATTGTGTAGCTATAGTCTGATTATTGCCCTGGAAGAAATAGTATTAGAGATCTGTGACCTTGTGTAAAACGTACCAGGCTAAAACACTAATTTTTTTTCTGTAACTTCAGATCTGTCTGCTTTCAGTTTTCTCAGAATGGGCCTCATCAGATATAGTGAAGGATAAACAGATTGTTTTCTTTGTAGTCCTTTCCTGCCACCTGTCAGGGAGTACATTTTGAATCCCCTTCTTCATTTCTGCTCTTGTGACAGTGAGAAGTAATGGGGGACAAAAGTACACACACAGTTTGTCCATCTACCTTTGCTTTCTGATTAAGCCAGTTAATTGCTGCTGTAAGAAAATAAATGAGCTCCTCTTGTAGAGTAGAGAACAGTCTTGAACATGTGTTATGTCTTCACACATGAACAATGCAGATGCTTTTCTAAAGTTAAGAACAATCACAGCCAAAGAGGATAAATGTTGAGAGGTGGAATAAATTGTTGGTCACTTGACAGCCATGTATTTTTCACAAGTGGAAAAACCATCTTGTTGTATTTTAGTAACAGATTCCCAGTCATAACCCTTAATTGGAATAATTTCTCCAGTATTTGATGGATGCCACACTGTAAGTGGCTCCACCATCCTTTGTCAATAGTAATCTCATGAAAAGTGTGGTCAAAAAGATGCTTCTTCGAGTCTCTTGGGAGAAGACAATGTGAGCTGAATGACCTGTCTTAGTTCCAAGTATTACTGTTTAAAAAAAACCCTAAATTGTTTAGAAATCTGTAACAACCATTTCCTGTCTCCAGTTAGTGAATGCAATTGTTTCCAGGGAAAGAAGTGGGATGTTAGTGAAGCTTTTCACCGTGTTCCTGAAGAGTGGTGTTTTTAGTCACTACCTCTGTTATAGGAGAGACAACCACAATCAAAATCATTCTATACCCCCTGAAGTCACAGCCACAAACTGAGGAATCAAGAGTACTGAAAACAATGTATATTTAAAACAAAGTTTTCATGGGTTTGGGAGACCCTGTAAGAAGATAGGAGAGAGAAACCAAAGGTTCTTTAGCCTCAGATTGGATGTCTTAATCAGTTTTACCTGGATGAGTTGAATGGGTTAACTTGGGAGTCCAGATATCACATTTCCTACACAATTATGTACACTTCCAAAAGATAAAATGTCTTGGTGCCTCAGGTGTTTGGTGTGGAATGGTGAAACTTATCTGAGCACCTAGAAAGGGGCTGAACTTTTAGAGCTATTTCTGCAAGAAGCATCAGTGGCAAGGCAGAATTATGGATTCATGTGTGTAGTTGTGTACTTCTCTGGAAGGGCAGTTGGTTGAGGGAGAATAATAGAAAGTGTTTCGTACAGGTCAATATACAAGAGTAGTTTGCTTTTTCTGTAGCTCTGTGGAAGTTATCTGTTTAAGTTGTGTTAAAGTCTCACACCTCAAAGTCTCTCCCAAATGCTGGCAGACAAAGCTTGGGGGCTTCATGGAAAACTCTGTATTGTAAAAGCAATCACTAAGGGTGTGAAGGTGAAAATTGCATAGTTCGATAGTAATGATATTTACATGAACTTAATAAATGACATCAGTCATAGAATCATAGAATGGTAGGGTTGGAAGGGACCTTTAGAGATCATCTAGTCCAACCCACCTGCAAAAGCTGGTTCACCTAGATCAGATGGCATAGGAACATGTCCAGGCAGGTCTTAAAGACCTCCAAGGAAGGAGACTCCACACCCTCCCTGGGCAGCCTGTGCCAGGGCTCCAACACCTGAANCACATGAACAATGCAGATGCTTTTCTAAAGTTAAGAACAATCACAGCCAAAGAGGATAAATGTTGAGAGGTGGAATAAATTGTTGGTCACTTGACAGCCATGTATTTTTCACAAGTGGAAAAACCATCTTGTTGTATTTTAGTAACAGATTCCCAGTCATAACCCTTAATTGGAATAATTTCTCCAGTATTTGATGGATGCCACACTGTAAGTGGCTCCACCATCCTTTGTCAATAGTAATCTCATGAAAAGTGTGGTCAAAAAGATGCTTCTTCGAGTCTCTTGGGAGAAGACAATGTGAGCTGAATGACCTGTCTTAGTTCCAAGTATTACTGTTTAAAAAAAACCCTAAATTGTTTAGAAATCTGTAACAACCATTTCCTGTCTCCAGTTAGTGAATGCAATTGTTTCCAGGGAAAGAAGTGGGATGTTAGTGAAGCTTTTCACCGTGTTCCTGAAGAGTGGTGTTTTTAGTCACTACCTCTGTTATAGGAGAGACAACCACAATCAAAATCATTCTATACCCCCTGAAGTCACAGCCACAAACTGAGGAATCAAGAGTACTGAAAACAATGTATATTTAAAACAAAGTTTTCATGGGTTTGGGAGACCCTGTAAGAAGATAGGAGAGAGAAACCAAAGGTTCTTTAGCCTCAGATTGGATGTCTTAATCAGTTTTACCTGGATGAGTTGAATGGGTTAACTTGGGAGTCCAGATATCACATTTCCTACACAATTATGTACACTTCCAAAAGATAAAATGTCTTGGTGCCTCAGGTGTTTGGTGTGGAATGGTGAAACTTATCTGAGCACCTAGAAAGGGGCTGAACTTTTAGAGCTATTTCTGCAAGAAGCATCAGTGGCAAGGCAGAATTATGGATTCATGTGTGTAGTTGTGTACTTCTCTGGAAGGGCAGTTGGTTGAGGGAGAATAATAGAAAGTGTTTCGTACAGGTCAATATACAAGAGTAGTTTGCTTTTTCTGTAGCTCTGTGGAAGTTATCTGTTTAAGTTGTGTTAAAGTCTCACACCTCAAAGTCTCTCCCAAATGCTGGCAGACAAAGCTTGGGGGCTTCATGGAAAACTCTGTATTGTAAAAGCAATCACTAAGGGTGTGAAGGTGAAAATTGCATAGTTCGATAGTAATGATATTTACATGAACTTAATAAATGACATCAGTCATAGAATCATAGAATGGTAGGGTTGGAAGGGACCTTTAGAGATCATCTAGTCCAACCCACCTGCAAAAGCTGGTTCACCTAGATCAGATGGCATAGGAACATGTCCAGGCAGGTCTTAAAGACCTCCAAGGAAGGAGACTCCACACCCTCCCTGGGCAGCCTGTGCCAGGGCTCCAACACCTGAACAGTAAAATAAGTTTTTCTTACGTTCAACTTAAACTTTTTAATGTTCCAGCTTCATCCCATTACCCTCTGTCTGCAAGCATAGCTATTTTCTACAAGTAAGGAATGTGTTTGGACATAAATATTTTCACAAGCTGTTTTTTGTAGGTCCACAGGCAAAATGATGATGATACATGCAGAAATAGACTTGGCTTGTGGTGGTGTTAAACAGAAATATCAAGAGGCTTTGTGTTGAATAGTATCTTACTTCAAACATCCTCCCTAAACTTGTCACAGGTGTAAACAGGTTGTTAATGAAATAGCAAATATTGCTATGTAGAGAGGCATTAGTAGCAGAAAAAAAGAACATCAAAGGGATGTGAAGTTTAAGGCTGTGAGAGGAAAGATGAAAATAACAAAAGAGGGTTTACTTTGGATTAATATGAGCTAATATGTAAAAAAGTCACAGTGGCTAGATATAATTTTAGGAAGATGCCTTGAAAATAGATACAGGAATGAATGTGGCAGACTGAGAAGATGTTGGTAAACAGCAAACTAATCGGTTTGTATTGAATATATGCAGAAATAGAAAGAGGTTCTGCACTTTCTTTAGGGAACAGGCACTGCAGAACACAGTGAGGAGAAAAGTCACTCCTGCCTTTCTCCAAGGGAATGTGGACAGTTTCTCCTCCTTCAGGACTCTCCTGGAACTACCTTGTGGAGAAGGACCACGGCCTTACAATTTTGGTCTGAGATCACTATTAAAACAGAACAGTTTGCCTTATGGAATTTGGTGCTTCCAGGACTCATGTAGTGAGGCCTTGTTCCATACTCTTCATTAGAGACTACCTGATATATTGAGAGTTTTCTGTTCTAGCTTTACTTGATAGCCAGAAATTGTGGCTCAAGAAAGTTATGGTTCTTAGTCTTGTCCAAAACAAAACATAGAGCTTTATGTTATCTCTAAAACATAGAGCTTTATGTTGTTACCTAGCTTTAAGGCTAGGTAACAAAAATCTGATAGCCCCATAAAAGCTACTATGAAGAAATTTAATTCTACCGATCTGAAACCAGTACAGAAGTGTTGTCAGTTGTTAGAGGCTTTAAGATTATCTTGTGATGAATGTTTCCACTGCTGCTGTTTGTTTAAATTCCTTAAGTCCATTCTAGGATGTCACAAGTCTGAAGTACAGTGTGTATAGTGCCACAGGCAACTAGTTTTGCAAGACTGCTGCTTTGAAGATGCAAGCAATGTTAGAAAGATGATGACACTGATAACATGCTGCTTTGTGAAAGTGGCATTAATTTATCATTATTATGACCTTGCACATTTATGTACGTATTTGTGTGGACTTTACTATATCTCAAAGTAATTACAGGTTTGAGATACTCAAGTATCCTATTTTTGTGCACAGATAAAGTAAGTAATGCTTAGGTGGATTAATTGTATCATGTATATATTTTTTATGTAAACTTGTAAGCTGAATGTTGTTACAGCATGGCAACTATGAAGACTGAAAAATCAGGACGATCTCTGGAACTCCTTGGCATTTACTACGATTACGCCCCAGTAGGAGCTTGGGTTTGCACAATCTTGAGAGAAATGTTATTATAGATGCATCTAGTCTTGAATGTCTCCATAGGGGAGAGAGTCTTCTAAGGGGAAATGGTATGTGATGTTCTGTTCCATGTTGACACACACAAGTCAATGGCACTGGATGGAATCCACCTGAGGGTGCTGAGGAAGCTGGCAGAAGAAAAGAGGAGACTGAAGGGAGATCTTACCAACTTTTACAAATATCTAAATTGTGAGTGTCAGGAGGTTGGGACATCCCTTTTTTCTATTGTAACTAGGAACAGGACAAAGGGTAATGGGATGAAGCTGGAACATAAGAAGTTCCATTTAAACATAAGAAAACTATTTCACTGTGAGGGTAAGGGAGCCCTGGCACAGGCTGTCCAGCGAGGGTGTGGAGTCTCTTTCCTTGGAGGTCTTCAAGACCCACCTGCACATGTTCATCTGCAACCTGATCCATGTGAACCTGCTTCTGCAGGAGGGTTGGACTAGATGATCTCTAAAGGTCCCTTCCAAACCCTACCATAAGAAAAAAAAAGAAGTGCTTGCCAAGCCACTGCCAGTCATCTACCAGCTCTCCTGGCTCACTGGGGAGGTCCCAGAGGACTAGAGGATGCCAAATGTGACCCACATCTGCAAGAAGGGCCAGAAGGAGGATCTTGGGAGCTACAGAGCTTGTCAGACTGATTCTCAGTGCCAGGGAAAGTTATGGAACAGCTCATCCTGAGCACCCTTTTTGAGGCACGTAGTAGATAACCAACAATTCCAGCCCAGTCATTGTGTCTTTATGAAGGGCAGGTCCTGCTTGACCATTCTGATCTTCTATGACAAGATGACCCACTTAATGCAGGAGGGAAAGGCTATGACGGTGGTCTTCTGGGACCACAGTACAGTATCCCACATCATCTTCCTAGAGAAGCTAGCTGCACATGACTTGGATGGACCTACTCTTCAATGAGTGAAAAACTGTCTGAATGGCTGGACACAGAGAGTGGTAGTGAACTGAGTTACATGCAGTTGGTGGCCAGTCACCAGTGGTGTTCTCCAGGCCTCAGTGCTGAGGCCTGTTCTCTTCAAAATCTTTATCAGTGACCTCAGTGAGAGGATTGAGTGCACCCTCAGTAAATTTGCTGATGACACCAAGCTGAGCAGGTGTGTAGACCTACTTGAGAGCAGGAGGGCTCTTTAGAGGAATCTGGACGGGCTGGATTAGATGGGCTGAGGCCAATTACTTGGGGTTCAACAAGTCCAAGTGCCAGGTCCTGCACTTGGGCCACAACAGCTACAGGCTTGGGGCAGAGCGGCTGGAAAGGTGTCTATCAGGAAAGGACCTGGGGATGTTAATGAACAGCTGGCAGAACATGAGTGCCCAGTGTGCCCAGGTGGCCAAGAAGGTCAATGGCATCCTGGCCTGTATAAGAAATAGTGTGGCCAGCAGGGCCGAGGAGGAGCAGTTTCAAGATAATATTTACCAGCATGTGCTACTCAGTTCTCTCTTAAGGTAACTCCTGTGTTCTGCAGTCACAGTAATTGATAGCTGGAAGTGTTGTGGGAGTATTTTGCTAACAGAGTTCAGACTAGAAGTAGGGAGAAATAATTCTCAGCTGTTGCTTTAAGGCTTCACCTAGGTCATTATGAAGGGGTAGGCATGTTTGGGGTTGTTTGAAGTGACTAGTTTTTGTGTATCTGTTGAAGCTGTGTTGATGGTATTTATGAGCAAATTATCAGTAATCCTATTTATGTTATTTTGAATAAAGAGTGTCACAGATTTATTTTAACTCAGTGATGTTTGGTGTCTTGATTTTTAACACTTTTGAGGTTTTATAGCTTTTCCTTCCCTGGAGGTGTTCAAGACCCACCTGGACATGTTCCTGTGCGACCTGATCTAGATTGACCTGCTTCTGCAGAGGGGTTGGACTAGATGATCTCTAAAGGTCCCTTCCAATCCTACCATTCTATGATTCCTGATTATCTGTGTTTTTTTTTTAAAGGAATTGGTGTGGAGAAGGTAAAAGCTCAGGAGCGTTGCAGCAACTCAGTTAACCAGAGTAATTACGTTACTTTGCAGAGGAGCAAATACACACACAGCTAACAATGAGTTGGTCATCTAGTTTACTGGATTCATAGTGAGATTGCCATGACCTCTTATGTGCGTAAGAATGGAGTAGTACTAAATGATGGGTACTTCAAATGGAATTACAGTTTAAATGGTATCCTTTTCAAGTTAATATGTTGTCACCTTTTCTACATTATGCTCAGTTGAGGCCTAACCTAATTTTCTTTTATCAAGGCTTTTTTTTTTTCCAAGTAGGCTGTCTTGTATCTAGTCACTAAAAGATGTGAGTGACACTCCTATATAGAAAATATCTCCATAAGAACCATGCAAATAGACGGTCTACCTACTTAATAAATACATAAATTTAAGATAGCTGTCTGATTTGAGTAGTTTGTATTCACTGTTCCATGTGAGTTTTTTTCCTGCAATATATTATATCTATATTCTGCTTTCCCAGCTCACCCTGATTTTCTTCTTGGTTGTCTTCAAGTAAGAGTTGGTTGTGCCATCATGACTCTGTGTTTGAGTTGTAGGTTTGTTTTAATAGTATATTCGCCACATATTTTGTGTGTTACTGGGCAATTTTCTTCCTGGGTGTACTTTTTTTCTTCTCTCTGTAAACTGGCCATTCCTACTATCCTTCACTCTGTCTCTGGGAAAGTGTAAGAGTGTCTCATGCTTGTGATGGCTCTTGATAGAAAAATTGAATTAGATAGGGCACTGTTTGCTCAGACTGCTTGTTTTCAGTCTGTTTTTCTCTTAATTAAAGCAAAGTGTTCTGTACAAGGAAAAAATGCTGCTCACTTCACTTTTCCCCCAAAGTCTACCCTGCAGCAGAAGATGGTTTGATCTTTTGTGCTGTCCTGAGACGAATGTCAACAGCTGGAGAGAGTCAACAATGTTCAATTTCTATTCTTATGGGGGCATTAATTGGTTTTTATCATGCTGTGTTGTGTACATCAGTAAATATTCTTCATAAAGTAACTTCAGGACATTTGGAAGGTGGTAGTGAGTTTTAAAAATAGCTTTTTTGCTATATATGTTTTACATATCAGTCTTTTAATTGCTTCTCTAAGTTGGTTTAATTACATTAACTGAATTTGGCTTGGAAGACTCTTACAGGGGAATCCTTAAATATCAGAAATATGAGTGTGTCTTTGTTGTGTGTCTCAAAACCCATAGAAAGCTTATCTATTCATTCCTACAAGTGATAACTATGTGCCTGACTTCTTCCAACTCTTTCAGTGTTTCCTGTAATCTCAATCTGTCTAAATGGCACTGCATATTGACATACAATGTTCTGGCCAACAGGCACAGAAGCATTCTTAGTTTCTGAAACACGTGGCTGAAGTGTTGCTACTGACAGCAATCAGCTCCTGAAGATGGAAGTTGGGTGCTGGAATGAAAGCCTTATTTTCACCCCTCTCCACATCATGATTGTCTGAACCTTTCAGCTGCAGTTCTCATACTGCTTGATGAATGTACTGGCTTTCATTGAATCACAGAATGGTAGGGTTGGAAGGGACCTTTAGAGATCATATAGTCCAAGCCACTTGCAGAAGCAGGTTCACATAGATAGGTTGCATAGGAACACATTCAGGCTGCTCTTGAAGACCTCCAAGGAAGGAAACTCCACGCCCCTTTGGGCAGCCTGTGTCCAGGCTTCCTCACCCTCACAGTGAAATTGGTTTTCTTATGTTTAAGTGGAACTTTTTTGTGTTCCAGCTTTATCCCATTACCCCTTGTCCTGTTGCTAGATACAACAGAAAAAAAGAGATGCCCCAACCTCCTGACACTCACCATTTATAAACTTGTAAATATTAATGAGATTACACCTCGCTGTCCTCTTCTATAGACTAAACAGCCCCAGTTCTCGCAGCCTTTCCTCATATGAAAGATGCTTCAGTCTCCTAATCATCTTGATGGCCCTGTGCTGGACTCTCTCCAGCAGTTCTCTGTCCCTCTTGAGCTGAGGAGCCCAGAACTGGACACAGGACTTCAGATGAGGCCTCACCAAGGCAGAGGAGAGGGGGAGCAGAATCTTCCTTGACCTGATAGCCCCACTCTTCCTGATGCTTCCCAGGATGCCATTGACCTTCTTGGCCACAAGGGCACATTGCTGGCTCATGTTTAGTTTATTATAAAGCAAGACTTCGGGTTTTTGTGTTTAAAAACACTGAGAGTCTTCATAGCTCCAATTTCATTTTTTTGTTAGTGTTTTCTTTGTAGTACTTGGGATTATGTGTGTGAGGAACATTGTTCGGTGCTCTCTCAGCATGAGGTTGTGGATGTCTTTCTAGTACTGTAGCTTTGTGACTGAAGAAAAGGTGGTTTTTTTGGTTTTGGGTTCATTTCTGTGAGATGACACAGGAATTAGAAATAGTCCTCTATATGGCTGATGGCAGAGAAGAGGTGGGGAGTGCATGAGTGCCTCTGAGTGTCACGGAGGAAGGAGGTGTTCTGGGATGCAAACTGAGGCTGGGTTGAGGCCGCATATTTCTACTGCTGCAGGAGAGGTCATGGTGCAGCAGAGATTCAACTCTTACTTGCTGTGAGCTCTGATTTAGATGAGAAGTACTAGAGTGTGAATTTACAGCCGATAGTGCTCCCTGGAAGGGATGGGAAGGGTAGAACATTTGCACAGGGGAGACTTCTTCCAATGCTTAAAACCCAGAACCTCCAGCTTATGATACTGCTTGGCAGCTCTTGGGCTGAGTGAGGCTTTTCTGCCATTGTTGGTTCTGTCTTCCTCTTCTGTTTGCCCTGAATATAGATTTGTGACTATTAGCTACAAGCTCTGTCTTTTTTTTACCATTCATATGAAGAGGCAAAGGTCTTAATTTGGTAACTACTCTTTCGGGTTGCTGTCCTTGGGTCTAGGTGCTTGCTGATGTCTGCCATCCCTTGTAAGTCTCCAAAGTGCCCAAAGGCTGCTGTGTAACCTACCTGCAATGGAGCTGAAATGTAAATGGTAGCTGAACACCAAGTTAAAAGAAAAAAAAAAAAAAACCAAAACTAAAAAAACAAACCACCCCATGAAGGAAGATATTTTTAGAGGCCATTTTCTCATGTGTTACCTAGCTTGGGATTTCCAGTTCAAGTTAAAGACAAAAATGAGATGATGCTGTAAAAATGAGCTTAACTTTTACCTGCTGTTTATCCTCCTTCGATGCTTACATATTTGAAATTAATAGGAGCACCTTGAATTTGACAGCAAATCACCAGTCTGTAATATGGCATGATATTCTAAGACCTAATTGATGCAAAGACTTGTCCATCAGAACGTAGTGATTTTGCCTGGGCCAGGTTTTTTGGTAGCAGAGGGGCTACAGGGATGGCTTCTTTAAACAAAAAGCATTGCCAGAAGCTTCCCATGTAGCTCACAGGGTTAGGGCTAGTCAGTTCTAAGCTGGACTCTCCACCTGACCCAGGCCTGGCAAATTAGTGACTGAGGTCTCTGATTATCATATTTGAGAGGAAGAAGTTGTTGCACAGTTGTTGCAAAACTGCAGCAGCAATGGGGAAGGAGAATGTGAAAACATCTCTGCAGACACCAAGGTCAGTGGAAAAGGAGAGGAAAGTGTGTGCTTAGGCACTGAAAAGACTGCCCTGTGATATGTGGTGAGGACTATGGTGAAGCAGGTTGTCTCCCTGCAGTCCATGGAGGACCACCAGGAAGCAGAGACCCACTCACAGCCTGTGAAGGACCCCATGCCAGAGCTGGTGAATGCCTGAAGGAGGCTGTGACTTCATAAGAAGTTCATCCTGCAGCAAGTTCCTGGCAAGACCTGGGAGTCCGTGTGGGAGGTGCCCACACCGGAGCAGGTTTGCTATCAGGATTTTTGATCCCGCGAGGGGACCCAGACTGAAGCAGTTGATACCTGAAGGATTGTTCTCCCCATGGATAACCCGCGCTGGGACAGGGTGTGAGGAGCTGCCCCCGTGGGAGCAGCAGTGGAACAGGCTGCCCAGAGGGATTGTAGGGACTTCCCTTCCTTGGAGATCTTGAAGACCTGCTTGCACAGGTTACTGTGTGACCTGATCTAGGTGGACCTGCCTCTGCAGGTGAGTTGGACTAGATGATCTCTAAAGGTCCCTTCTAACCCCTACCATTTTATGTTTCTGCCAATACAGGATCCCTCACATGGGGGACAGTCCTTAGTCAATATCTCTAGCGTGGATTCTTCCCCCTCAGTTGCCGTTTCTGCAGATACAGGATCTCTCCCTCAGGAAGGGGATTCTTCTGGGCATAATTTTAATGAGCTTCTTTGGCAAGGATTCTTCCCCACAGTTACAGCTTCTGTGAATATGAGGTCTCTCACGTGGGACACCTGCCTCCTCTGGCCATGGTCACTGCCCCGGCACAGGGTCTTCAACAAAGTGAGTCACTGCCCCTAATGCGGGGATCTTCAGTGAAGTGCAGTGAAGTGAAGTCTCTGCTTCAACAGTCCTTTCCTTAGGGTTCAGGGTGTCTGCTCCAGCACTCCTCCTCCTCTCTTCCCTCACTGACCTTGGAGTCTGCATGGTTGCTTCTCTCTCTCTTCCGAGTCCTTGCACCACCACCAACTAGAAAAGAAGGACAGAGGAAGGAACAAGAAGAACCCTCCTATTCCAGCTGCTTCTTCTTAAGAAGTGATCATGGAAGTGTCTAATTGACTCAGCCCCAGAAGTGGGTCTGGCTGAGAGCTGGGGAAAGTTTTGAGCAACATATTACAGGAGCCATCTTTACAGCCCCTTCCTGCTTAGCAGAAATGGCTCCATGTCAAACCATGACAAGAGGAAAAAAAAGTATGATCTCTGGAAGAGAGTTCATGCTTCACAGGAGGAGTAAGAGCTCTGGCTTGCATGTGCAGGGAGATCATGTGAAAGGCTGAAGCTTGGCTAGAATTTAAACTGGCCTGTTTTGTTTCAGATAAGAAGGACTTTTTACAGTATTTCAGTAGCAAGAGGTTGTCTACAGAAAACATAAGATTGATTCTTGATAAAGATAGTTAGCTGACAAATACGGATGAAGAGAAGGCAGAGGCATTTAATGCTTAATTTTTGCCTTACTCTTTAATAATACTGGCATATCTCAGTTTGCTTGATTCTTATTCAGAGGACCATGGGTGAGAGAACAATGACTTTCCATCTGCATGCACTGAAATTGCAAGGGCCAGCTGAATATTCACAAGCCTATGGGCCCTGGTGGGCTTCATCCCAGATTACTAGTGAAACTAGTGGATGTGCCTTCTTCAGAGAGCAGGGCCCCTCTCAGTCATCCTCTAAAAGAGTTTGGGAGTGACAAGGTTCCTGTTTGACTGGAAGCCAACCAACATTATTCTTATTTACCAGAAGGGTGTGAGGGAAGACCCAGGAAAATACAGACCTGTTTGTCTAACCTCAGTTCCTGGAAAAATTAGGGAGAGAGTATACTGTGTACTATCAGAAGGTGTTTAAAGAATACTGCAATCAGGCACATTCAACATGGGTTAACAAAGGGCAAGTCCTGTTTAATTAATTTGGTGTCCTTATACAATAAGGTCATCTGCCTAGAGGAGGAAGTAGTTTCTCTGGATTTCAATGAGGCTTTTGATACTGTTTCTCACAGCATCTTGTCCAGAAGACAAGTTGTCTACCTGTAGGATGAACACATTCATGGTGCACTGAGTGAAGAACTGGCTCAAGGACAGAGCTCAAAGGATTATAGTGAATGGAGCTACATCTGGCTGGCGACTGGTCACCAGTGGTGTTCCTTGTGATTCAGTTCTAGAGCCCAGGATAGGATTCCATGTATTGACCAAAAATCTGGATGCATGAGTTAAATCTACAATTTGTAAGATGGTTGATGATAGTAAACTAGGAGGTGCTGTTGACCCTCTTAAGGAACAGGAGGCCTTGCAGAATGATCTAGGCAGATTGGAGCATTGGGCAATCACTAGTGGTGTGAAATTTAACAGGGACAATGCCAGATTGTGCACCTGGGACAGAGGAATGCTGGACACA